>VUQG01032771.1:21617-38364 GCA_015106755.1 Etia nguti | reverse complement strand
TTTGCTTGTTCAATCAAAGATTTAGTTGTGGTGTGTCTGCCTTTGTTTTCCAGTAAGATTAAAATTCATCCATAGTCATCAAACCTAAGATTGTTCAGACATCTGATAATAGGTCTTTTTTTATTATAGAAAAATAATTTAATGCTTTATGAACAAAGAACCTTATGAATATTTCCAGCTAGAAGTATTGCGTTCAACCATGCTAATCATTACACCTACTTAGCATGTTAGCATAGTGACCATAGTTGCAGCACCACCTTAGACCCCCTCATGTCTCCCACTCTCTTTCCATTTGCCCCGTTTCGTAACTACTGCTTTAATTTAAAAATAAATAAATAAAGAAAAAACAAAACATCTAGCCACCTTACTGTGAAATTTTTTTTACCATCATATAAACCTGACAAACCAGGTCCTCCCACGGTTTCCAGACTCAATGTACCATAATTTCAGGCTTAACCAGTGCCAACCGTCCATCTGAAACAGACCTGAAAGCTTTCCCTTAGTGTTGCACTGTTGCAAGATATAGTATACAATAGGCCTGCATGCCAAGATACATTAATCTTGTTGTGATGCAAGCTACGCTTAATGCATACTTGACCTGAGCTCATTTCATAATACAGAAAACGAAGAAAGTCCAACTGTCAATAGTGTTTTTATAATTGTACAGCAAAATTGAACTTGGGGATAACTCATCTTTTAGACAATGCATATTATTTTACTGATAAATAGTCTTGCTGCATACTTAAAGTTGTGTAATATCAGTTTGACGTGCTGATATTATGCAATATTGCACAAAATCAAAAATAGCTCTGGAACAAACTGAGCTACTTGCACAGTTCCTGAGCCAGTATCTCTCTTAAGTGCATTAAACCATGCTTCCCTTCAGGAGCTTTCACTGAAAATCTCTGCACTTGCTGCTCTGATGCAATCTGAGAGGTCAGTTTCTTATCAAGTGGGAACTGTCCTCTTCCTGACACGTCCAATGTAAACAAGGCCTGCAGTCACGCCAGTCTCGTGCTGCCATCAAAACAAACAGGTCAGGCCTGAGTGTGGGCACATGTCCTACATGGCTTAGTCCCCTCCATTGAGGGCCTAATTCCCCCCTCACCACCTCATAAAGGGATCTATTGACAGCCTTTCCTGAGCCCTGCTCACACATAAGTGACCCTCATTGTGAAAATATGTGTACCATCGTTTGGGGCAAGCTGCAGGCTATTGCCCTTCCCTTTAAAATAACAACATTTGGCTGAAACGGCATTTTGCCCCCTTTCCTGTCATGATACAGTGACTCAGGGCTTTTCCATCATGTACACTTTGTAAACAAGGAAACAGTGAAAGCTAAGGATTGAGGCAAATTACTGTTGAGCAGCGAGTTCGGTGGTCTGTTTGTTCACATCTGCTTCATCTTTCAGTAACCACTGTGCTATTTTTCTAATGCTGGTGCATGGTCAGGAGGGGAAAACTCTGCAGGCAGACCTAAAAATCTGATCCTCTCCTCATGTTTGACGAGGCTACCTAATCTCTTTTGTTCCACCCCAAGAGTCTATTTCAGGGACAACTGAACCCACTGTAACAGAAAACCAGTGACGCAAAGCAGGTCATTAAACGCTTCTTCCACTTATTTATTGATGGATCTTTAAGAGGACACACAGATCAACTTTTTAAGTAGGTTGAGTGGAAGCTCCAGTGTGAGTTCAAGGACGAGGCTTCACGTTTGATCTTTGAAAGCAAATGTGATGGTGATAGATGACATTTCAGAATTTGAAATCTACCAGGATACACTGCAACTGACTTGTGTTAAAAACAGTCAGTATTAGCTAACAGATTATTTTCTAGAATAGTCCTGTTACCTAAGAAAAAAATAATATAGTTTCCAGCTGCTGATAATCCAGAGTCACCTTCATCCAGACAGCAGTCAGTGTCACAGTACAAATTATACAATGAGATTTTTTTTGTTGTTGTAATAAAATCATCCCCGGTGACTTTGTATGTGGGGGATTTACACAACATACTGTAACCTTTTCACAGAAATGAAATCTACCTCGAGTGGATTTGCGATTAGGTGAGCTGGCACACGATGCACAACTCCAAGTCTACACTGAGCACAAAAAGTAGATTGTAATGTAAAGATGAAATAAAAGTGGTTATTAGAAAATATACACAACTAGACCCATCTTTTTTATAACCAGCAATCATTGTTTAGCATGTTAAAACGCTGACTGACTCGAAGAAAAATCTTAAGACGCAACAAATTTCACCCTCAGAGTTTGATTTTCCAGCGATGTCCAAAAAGAGAAACATGTCGTTCTATCACTTATTGTAAGAGATTAAGAGAATTTCATGAGATCGGCTAAAAATGTAATACCTTTGACAAAACAGTGCACACTGGCTCCAGACAGAGCAGAGCAGAGCAGTAGAAAAGAACTTTGGCTCCTTTTGTTCAGATGATTACCAGGATCCCCGACTCTCTAATTTGACAAACAGACACCTCAAGGGTTAACTGACTACTTCATGAAAAGTTATCAGTAAGAGCCGAGCTCTACTGGTTTGTGCAGGGAGTAGCAAATATGGAAGCTTCGGCTTATTTGACGCTTTCCTGCGTGCAACCTTCATCTGTTAGAAGCTTCAAAATGCTGATGAGTTGCAGAAAAACACCACCCTTTTTTATTGCTTTTTTAATCAGTACAACAGCTTTAGTTGTGCCAACACAATAAGCTTACATTGTTTATAATTTGTAAAGTAACCTATGTTTCATGAATTATACTATTAATCATGGTCATGTACATTTTTGATCAATTTAATGTAGCTAGATAAAAATAAATGTGCTTCTCTTTTTGAAGGGGGAAAAAAAAAAAAAAAAAACAACACATGGATAACCCAAACTTTTAAGCAGTAATAATAACTAGAATTTTATTGAGCTGCTGGTATGTTATGGATTACAATCACACTCGTAAATCAACTAATCTTTAGTTTCAATTCCAGACCACAATTTTCGATTTTCACTTTAGTTTCAGGTTTCGGGTTTCACGAATAATCAGGAGTCATCATCTACTCTGGGCGTTACTACCAAGCAAAATTTGTCTGTCTAGTATTTAAGAGATATTCTTGTACAGGACTGCAGAGGAAATAATTTCACACCAACTGATTTTAGCCACACATACAAAGGGTTGCAGCGAAATGTTTGCCATACTTCCTGTTTTCTAAAATATCCTTACTGTGCACATCTGTCTCTGTCATAATGAAAGATGAGGACAGGTCAGAGTCCAGTGAGAGGCAAGCCTCGCACATCTTACATAATAGTACTCCGACAACCTGTCTGCCTGATTCAGAGAACACACCCTGCTCTCACGGGGCAGTGGATAAATAAGTCATGAGCTGGAGGATTGTGTGACAACAGCGCTCGACAGACAGTCACAACAACACATGCTGGGAGGAAGAAGACAGCTCTAGGTTTGGCAACTGCTTTCAAGTGGGATGCGACTGTGACTGATGGCCCCCAAAGTGTTGGTGTTGATTTCCAAAAAGCTGCAAAACTTAGATGCTGAACAACCAGCTCCATTCTGATGTCTGTGTAACTGTGAAATAGTGACGTGTAGCAGAAAACTAATTCACTGACAAATTAAAAGCACTGCAGGACCGCTTCTCTGCAAACCATAAAAATTAGGTCACTTCCACTACATTACTGAGAGCGTGATGCAGACATGGATTCAGGCACCACACAGTGGTCAGTCTGAGCAGCCTCAGCTACATTTACTGAATGCATCCTACATTAGCGTCTGCTACAGTTACAGTTCACTGCACTGAAAATAATGGAAAACAACAACAAAAAGCTACATCTGCAAGATTTATAGCATATACTTGGAAAACATCAAATAGGCCCTGTAATATTTTTAAAAGTACTATTTATTTTATTTTAAAATATTTAAAAACTTAAGAATCCCAAAGGTTTGTTAAATTCAGTTTTCACAACAAAATTCATCATTATTAGATGTGATTGGTCTGTGTTAAAGCACAGCTCTGTTAAAAAACAAAACGCCACAATTCATTATTAATGATTACATCTGCTGTGTAAAAGCATTCTTCACGTCCAGTTTAAATTCCAAACAATATCACTGCATCACTAAAAAACAAACACAAAACCAAATAATAAATGGAAAGCAATGGGAGGTATCAATGGTGTCAGCAGAGTATACCGTGGGTAAAAAAATAAAATAAAATAAAAAAAAGTTCACCTCCTTTGATGGAGAGACGCCGTCACCCGTGTCAGACGTGCTGTGATACGGGCCAAGCGATTGAACAAGGTCCTTGAATGTAGTTACGATTTCAGAGTGCCCACAAATTAGTCGTTTTTCTTTTTAAAAGCACACTAGAAGGAATTCTAAGACAGTAATGCATGGTAACAAAACATTAATAGTTAAAAATCAACTACATAATAAATTAAAAGGTGAAGGGACGAAAAACTCAGGACTGTTAAATACTCTAGATGAGCACAGAATAATACGCGTATTCTAATTCAGTCCTATGAAAGCTTTTTCATGGCTGAATGTGAAGCCGCATCTCTCCACCTTCTCGATGCAACACGTTGCACTGTAACTGTAAAATGTATCCAAACACTTCAATATAAAACCGTTCTAAGCACCATGGCTCCCTTTACACCTGGCATCAACATGCACTCTGGCTGCATTTAAGTCCAACAATCCACATCTGCAGTCGCTTCAGGCACTAAAGATAAATAGGTGGGTTTGAAAGTAAAAAGCGATAACATCTACCAATGTGGAAACAAACAATGTGGAATGCACATATATGGAATGTTTTGGTTGGGCTTTGTGTCACAGTGTTTTAACACTGATGGCGTTTATATCCACCAGATCCAGAAAATGTCATCTTTCCTTGTCTGCTGCTAAGCATAGTGTGAGCTGCAGTTTCAGTATTGCTCTGTTAAACCTGATTAACCTTCGATAACGTTTACACGTTTACAAATCGCTGGAATTGGATAATGTGGTGGATTATTATTTACTTCATGTGTTGTTTTGTTTGATGTGAGCACAGCTGAAGTTATGATTCATGCTAATGCCAGGTATCATAAGAGCCTGTGATGCCATTATCATTATCATCATTAGCTCTAATGTTGTATAATATCAAACAGTTATATAAAAGTCCTGCTTTCACAAAATCCATTTACATGTTTTCCTGCTACATACATTTATAATAAAAGTAACCAGTATCACCCTTTTAGTTTTCTCGAATCAGAACGCACCATTTGGAACTGACTGAGGGTTTGTCTGTAAAATGATGCCGGGGGCGGTGAATCTCCCACATTCAGACTGGCAAAGTGTCTGTTCTGTGGTATGCTGCTCATGCTTCAAACTCTGAAGTCATATTTATCCTGTAGTGTGAGTAGGCGGAAGAGGAAGGAGGAGGATTGGTGGGATCCCAAGTCTTCTGAGGAAGTTCAGTAAGTATATATTCGGGCAAGGCCTCTGGCGCTCCCATTCCCAAAGTATATTCCTGAGTTAAATCCATGCATAGTAGTGGCAATGACAATGAGTGCGTCAGTGATCACAGAAATTGCTCGCGCTCACACCCACGCACGCCGCTCAAAGACAAATAGTTAGTTCATTGTTCACTGGCTCAAGCAAGCTGCTAGTAGTTGAGTAGGCACTCCCTTTCTGTGCCAGAGCAGCGCTTATTAGCAGCAAACACCTTTGCTTTGTTCACTGACGGACCTGTGAAGAGTCAAACACGTTAAAGTCAGTATAAACAGCCACTATATTTGTGCACTGGTTTCTTATATGTACCGCATTACTGACCTATATAGCTGAGCAGTACAGGGAGGAAGATGAGGCCGTGCGCCGCCCCCAGCAGCACCATCGCCAAGTACATCCTAAAATAGAAGACCTGGAAGATCTGCGACTTGGAAAGTGCCAGAATTAAGATGCCTCCAAACTTTGTTAATGTGATCCCACTGAAAACCTGCAGAAAGAGGAAAAAGTTACATGAGGCAGTGATAATTAAAAGTACACGTGACCCTTTCACGTAGCAGTTTCTACGCACTGCATTGCCAAAGTGCCAAAATTATTCTTTAAACCAAAAGAGATCGTAATATGGCGCCCTCTTGTGGATTTAATGAGAGGTGAAAAACTTACTGAGCTGCCCATGTGAGCTAAGGCCTCCTCAGCACGCTCCACTCTGTTCTTCTTCACACTGACGGTGAAGGCTCGCACGATGTGACTGCAGAACTCCACTGAGATCCCACAGCTCTGCAACAGAGGACAGGAAACATTCTCAGCACCACAAAATCCCTGATTGGAGGGCTGAATAATGTAAACACAGCCCCAGTTTAAAGGGTACAGTGTGTGACCCAGATGCAAACAGGAACAAAACTTGACTACACCTACATTTTGTTCTGTTATGAATCATATCAAGATTTCACCTATTCTACAGTAACACTTGGGGAAACAGTGGTTGGAGACAGCAGCACAATCAAGCAATAGGACAAAGTCAGCCTGCTCTAAGTTTTTGATCGAGCAGGGTCAAGTTGGTAATTATATGTCAGCTGTGATAAATCAACAAAAATCTGTCAGATGCTTTAAATCTTTTGAAATGTACATACAGAGAAATTCACAGAGTCCAGCCAGAACAAAATTCAGAAATTCCTCCACAAATCGTGATGGTAATTTAACTGGAAAATGACATCGGCCCTTGGCAGCCTTGCTTTTACATAGAAATATAACCAGAATACAGTCGAGCTGGCAACCACTGGGATCACTGATTGCAAAGGCGTGGTGCCAATCTGTAGGCGTTTAACTATGAGAGAATTCTTTGGAAATTTGTCTCAGTGATTGCAGTCAGACTGTGATTGTTTGCCTCCCATCAGGCAATCTGTGCAATTGACTCGAGTAGCTGCTGGAACTGCTTACAATGAGTTGCTGGATGTAAAAAATAAAATAAAACAAAAAAATTCAGTGCAACCACAGATTTTATTCCTATTCGCAAAGAAATTGGCATTTTTCTCCTATTGTGACTGAGCTATTAAAGGTTATATCTTTAATATGATCACCAATAAATTACACCTATATAAAACACTTAACGCTCACTGAACCAGTACAATAGGATTAGTCATTATTGTCTGTGAAAAGCATGCAATAGAGAAGAAAATCAACAAAATATGGGTTTTAAAATACAAAGCTTTTTGGTTTTCCACTGCATTAAAGTAGATATTTTGGTTAAATGATCGACTTTCACATGATTACAGTGTAAAACAGGCTCACTCTAACAAACCCAACCCCCGAGTCCAGTGAATTCAACTCTTACCATAACCAGGTTCACGAGCGATACTGCATTGAGGCTGATGTCCCACAGCCACATGACACCGAACATGTTGACCAGAATCATCGCGATGGTAATGCTGACCAGCACGCCTGCCCACAGCTCGAAGCCCAGCAGCACTGTCGTCACCACAAATATGGCTGCCAGCGAGACGCACAGGTTCAGAATCGTGTCATTCATGATGGTGAGGTACTGCTCGTAAAACACGTAGAAGACGCTGCAAAGGAGGAGAATACACATTAGTTAGCAATAAACTGTTATCTCAATAGATAAAGCAGTATGTGTTTATTACTTTTACTGAAATATTGGTCCGTATCTTTAAAAGCAACAAGGAACTGTCACTTTATTACATTGCATTATTTAACTAGTTACCAATCATCCTGTTCTGACAAACAGCAAATGTCATTTCATAATCATGTTCAATTTTTCTGTTGATGCTTTAAAAAAAATAAAGTGAAATTTGCAGAAAACAGAAAACGCTTCGATGTCAAACATTATCTGCGTTTCCATGAATGTTGTTTTCTTTGCTGTGTGCTTATCTATGACCTACTTCCCCACCTCTGATAACCCCTAAACTTTCAGTTCAAAAAATTCAGCATACACCACCGCAAACCATAAAACAGTGGCTGAAACTGAAAACTTTTCATTTGAAACAAACTTTAATATAGAACTATAAAATTAGCTATGTATGCACGGCGGGTTGATACAATAGATCTTACCTGTAGGCGAAAACTTTGTGGTCAACGGACTGACTTATATTTTTGGCCAGGATTCGAGCCATTTTCAGAGCCTCTATATAGTCTGAGGACTCCTTTAGGATGGTGTGGTAAGTCATGAAGTACGTGGCTCCTACCCCTGTGTTGTTGGGATACAGGTCAACTGCTGTGGCGTAGGCTGCATGGCCACTAGAGGAATATGGGAAGAAGTGAAACATCATAATCCACAACAAAACTGGTACACAGTGAAGGATGCTTTCAATAGAAGGAAGAGATGTTTAGGGAACTTTAAAATTACCCTTTTCCACATTTGACGTTGGGGTTGTCAGACAGGAACATGGGTAAAAAGTGCATGAAGTCTTCTCCTTCAGGCCTCTGTTTTCCACTGGGAGTCATCGGCCGACAGGATACGCAGGACGAATTTACCACTGGAAAAATACATTAATCAGTACATATACTTATGCACATTTATTCTCACAAAAACACAAGAAATAAAAACTAATAAAGTAACAAATAACATCACATATATTATAAGTGAATGTTTTGGAAAGTCTGATAAACAACATGTAGGCGATTAACACACAATATATTCAAAACACACTGTCAGCATTATTACTGAGATTACCATTATCATCACCATGGATACAGATTTCTGCACTTGTTTTTTTTTTTTTTTTTTGTTCTGAAAAATGTAATGCACTGTACTTTAACGGTTTGAGTTCTTATGTTGCCTTGTTGTTTTGGCATGAATTTTATGTTTTAAAGCCATTGTTTCATATGAAGAACTAAAATAGAAACCTGTGGTCAGATTGGGCCATTGTAACAGCAGGGTTATGGGGTTATTATGAAACAAGAGTTCAAAGCACTGAGTAAAACTTTACCGGAGGCATTGCAGAAGGCCCCAGTGGTGTTGTAGTACCGACAGCAGGTGGACTGAGGCTTCACCCAGTCAAAGTAGTCATCCAGCCAGGAGGATGGTGTGCTGGCAATGGTTGTGCTACAAGCAAAGGAGAGCAGACAGGTTTCATAACCTTTGCAGGATCTACATTTTTAGCTATTGATATATTAATTTACACAATCACTTAAAAAGTTGGATCAGGAGCTCATGTCATTCTCATAGCTCAGACTTACTAGTTGCTAATAAGTGAGGCTGTGTAGACCTGCTGCACCAGGGAGTTGTTGTTACACCCCACCCCTCCACACACAGCATTCTGACCCTCTGGGCTACTGTAGTTGAGACCTTCCTCTACCACAAAGTAAACAGGCGCTCCGGTGTGAAGATATTCGCTCATGTTCTTGAAGTAGTCCAACACATACGAGTCCTAGAGAGAAAGAAACTGTCAGAGCTGCCCGCAGGAAAAAGGATGTGAGACAAGATATTGTGCTTGTTCCATGACCACACACATACATAGCTGTGAGAAATTATGCCACATTACATGCATGATTTAGTTTCCTGAATGACTAAGCAGCAAACTAACCCGACAACAAATTTCAACGTCACTGCTGAGTGTTGTTACAATCAACCTGTAGACAAACTTTTCCAAAAGTATCAAAATGGCTGAAATGGTGTACATGAAACTTACATCCGGCATGGATAATTTCTGGTCCAGTCCGATCTCAACTTTATTCACCACAGCAATACTGAAGGAGAGCATTCCCACAAACACTGCAACCTATAAATAACAATATGATCATGAATGCATTCTAATGACAAGCAATTCTTCAAATCAAGCCCCAAAACCATTTTTTTTGTTTTGTTTTTTTAAAGCTTACTGTCAAAAGGGAGGCGTGCATGGCTACACTGAGGTACTCACTATGACCGGTCGCACCCACTCTGTGAGGATGAATGGGGCAAAGACTTTCTTGAAAAAACGGAACAGGAAGCCGTCCGTTTTGACTTCCTGGCCTTCTGGCAGCGCCATGCAGCAGAGGATATCAAGTCGATTCCTCTTTTAGACACAGACAAGAGAGCAATTGAAAAGTACGTTACCACTACTGACCCAGTCTGAAACTATGAAGAACATGCACTCAAACATTTGTTATTGAGGTTCAAATACACTCCAAACTCAACCCACTAGGAAATTTGAATAATAGGAAGAGACATCACTGTACCAATTTTATTTTAATGCTCCTAAAATTAGATTAAGAGATTGCTGGGACTGATACTTTCAGTTTTTAAATATTTGGCAAAACATCTCTATAAACCCTCAGTCTGTAAATCTGTAACTCTGTTTTTATGATCGTCTCACCTCTTGCCTTTTAGCGTCCAGACCGAGCAAGCTGACAAAGCAACTGATCTGCAACAGGAAATCAATAAAAACAGCCAAGCCAGCAAACATGGAGAACGTCCTGACTGCTGGCATGCTGGACAGCGCTCCTGGAAAAGAAAAGGAAAAGGATGATTTTTCAGCATGTGACTCACCAGGGCGCTGGGACACATTTTGTGGCCATGGCAAAAAAAAACCCCCAAAAACAAAACAACAAATATTCTTCTAGCTTTTAATGGCTTTAATAAGTGTAATGGAAACTGGCACTACTAGAATCAAGATTCAGACAATCAGCGTTACACAGCCTTGGCATACAGTCAGAAGAGTGAAATAAATAGCACCGTTACTGCCAAGTGACTCAGTTGTTAGAGATCTGAAACAGTCCCATCAGTACAAACACTGTTACAGAGCATTTATTATACAATCACTGTTGTATGAACATGACTCCATGTCAGAGTAGTTATTGATGATAAAAAGAGCAGTTTGATCTGAGAGCTGTCTGTGTACTTGATGTAGTAATAAAGGAAAATTTAATAACCAATGTATTTTACCAAGAAAGAAGGCGACGGTCTCAGAGAAGGAGGACAGAAACAAGCTCGGGGCGATGTCTCCAAGAATACGACCGATTTGCTGGTGGAGTTCTTCCTGCGGCATCCGCTCATCCCTCTGTTCAAAAATACAAATGAAGAACCAATTTAGCACACGTAGCTGGTACAAAAGGGACCCATTTTTATTTACAGCTCCATATTTCTAATCTTGGACTCTACTAGAGTAGCATAACATGACTGACTCACTGTCTGAAATAATCCTTATTAATCTCACACTGGGCTTGAGTGCACTGAGATCATCATCTGTCTGAAACATGCCATTTTTGCTCCCCTTTTATTCAGACCACCCCATCTTTGTTCTGATTGGTTGTCAGCCTGATTTTACACATTTTATTTAATCTGTATAAACTACCTCAGTTTCAAAGCCTGACCTTTTGGCAAACATGGATTACTTGCAGATAAGCAGACCTCATTATCTGAACCTTTAATTACTATATATTATAACAAAATAAACAAAACCATGATAGAGAGACAGAAAAACTGAACAATAATGCACAATTAATATTAATAAAGGTCTAGAGTAGCACCACATTATCTGGCAAACCACATGTTAATTATGTGTCAGTTTAATGGACTGGATTGAAAGAGCTTACCTGGTACGTCTGTACTATGATAAAGATGTTGTCCACTCCAACAGCCAGCACAAGGAAAGGAATGACCTCAATCACAATGAGCGTGAGCGGGACACCGCAGTAGCTGAAGATCCCCAGTGAGCAGGCCACAGAGCTCAGCACAATCAGGATACCCGCTATACCCAGGGAAATCTTAGAGTCCACCTGTAGGGGCAAAAGTATAAAAGGCCCATTATGTGCACGCTTTATGCATGAGTAGAAAAAAGGTGCCAATCACGTTGACCCAGTTTAGCTAAATTAAAGTCATGTGTGAAATTCTGAGGTCACAAACAGGAAAGAGGAGTTACAAAGCATAATTTGTTAAAACGATTTCAGGCATGGATTCTGCTCACTGATCATTAAAAGCACATGCATAGTGAAGAAAAAGAATTTCATTTTTACCATCACTCTTCTGAAGCTGTGGATGTGACCCAGGGCCAGGGAGATGTAGATGAACATAATGCCATAGCTGAGGACCACAGTGCTGATGTCACTGTTGCTCTCTCTGTTGATTTCATCTTCAATGCTCCTCTCTGCACTGAAAGCGATGGTCAGGTTGGGGTTGCTGAAATTCTTCATAAATTTGATGAACCTGAAATAGAAGCAAAAAAATAAAAAATAAAAATCCAGATGTTAACGTAGGAGAAGCATGTTGAGCTACCGTGAGCTTATTGATCGTTTGTTGTCTCACTCGTTTTCCCACGCCCGAGCTTTCTCCAATCTGACGGTGTCATTCAAATAGTTGTTGATGGGAAAGGTGATCACGAGAGCAGTGGCATTGTTGTAGTTTGTGTCTGTAGTGGGGAAAGAAGGGAAAAATAAAAAACAAGATGCATGAACCACTTAAAATGCTTCTCATTTATCAATCATAATAATTAGGATTATTGAACTGACAGTTATTGATTAATTGCTTTTACAAAGTGTACAGATTAAAATGGCCGGGGGGAAAAAAAGCTTTTAAATTAGATCGTCACAGTTGGCTGAAGACAGAAATAGGAAGTTGTTTTTACTTTTGATTGAGGCTTCATTTGGATGCAACATTTCAAATCTAATAAAGCTCCATATTCTTGCTACAAGTACTTAGTCATTTATTTTTCATTTCCTAATTGTAGAACAAGATAAGTTCTAATGATGCACTAAATTATAATAAATGCAATGCCAGGGTTTATTCTGAATCAACAGTACTAAAACTGCAACATAGCCCAACACCGCCAAAATAAAACACAGATATCAATGCATATCTAATACGGCACTGATACAATCTTTTTGCTGGCTTGCCGCAGCGGATGATTTGCCTTCATCTCATCCTCTCTACCATCTTGCATGCCCTCCATTACTGCATTCATGAATCTGTGTTCTTCCTCTATTCCTCCTGCCTGGTAACTTCATCTCCACCATCTCTGCACATTTCAAAACCATCCAAGCCTCGCCCTGATAATTTTGTCTCCAACCTGAGCTGCCCCTCTGACGTCATTACAAATCCTATCCTTCCCTGGTAACGCCAACAAAATAAAACAAAAAAAATTTGCTTATTTATACAAATAAATTAATAAAACTGAAATGTAGACACATGTAATATTTCCCCCACTGGATTTTTCCTGCTATTAATTTACGCAGAATTATTTCAGTATTTTTCTTCTTATTTTCTTGTTCTTATTTTGTAATGCATTTCTCCTTTGATGCATTTAATGGCACATTTTTTTAAAACTAGTCAATTAGTCAATTATGGCCCTCCATACACTGCTACAAATGGAAAGTTTATATGCAGAGTACAGCGAGTGATCAAAGACCAAAGTGTTTCTTCCAGTGCAGTAAAACTCAAAAGAATAATACGAGAAGCTGTAAACCAATTATGTAACTACTGTAAGGAAGAAAAAAAACAATTCCCACATTTCTGAGATAAACAGCAGTAATGATTTGCGCTTGGAATTGTTTTTCTATGAAACATCTTGCATGCAACTAAAAGAAAGTTCAGAATTAGTGACTATGCAAGTTTTTTTTTTTTCTTTCAATGCAAGAGTTTAACTGCCAGGATGGCTTTCGAAGAACTTTTAACATACAAAGCTGTGCCAGTATAAGCCCCATGCTCTGATTCAAGTTGTAAATGCTCCCAATTCACCAAATTAATAATAAAAAAAATTGTCTAGTGTCAGATTGAAATCATGTGACAATATGGAAGAATATACTTCACAACTCACCATCGTATCCCCCCAGTGCAAGCCAAGGGAAGACAGGGCCACCAAAGGTGCCTAAACAAGGGTCATGGAGCACAGTGGTGTCGTTGAGGGAAGCTGGTGCACTGCAGAAGCAAAAAGTAAATAATTAGGTTAAAGACAACAGTCAGTAAGGGATTGCAGAAATCCGCGTCAGATAAACATCTATTGCACATGACAGCTAATGAGGAAGTTTGAGTGTACTATTTTGAGAAGACACTTTTTTTTCAGTGACCTCAGCTGCACAAAGCAGATTCTTGTGAACTGCAGGCGTCATTTTTCTTATTTTAACAACATTTCTTAGGTATTTAACACAAATGTGACAGCAATTAAAACAAGTTGATAAGAGAAGTAAAGGCTAAATCAATCAATAAAACAGATACAAATACTTTTACCTGACACAGTAGAGGAAGTGGTCATGATAGTCGGCCCAGACATAAAATTCATCTCCCATATAGTGATCCAGTGCAGAGTGGCTGTTCTGGAAGTAATTTAGGACACTAAGGATTGTACAGTTGTCATTGTACGGGGCCAGAGGAGCCAAGCAGATGTCCTTCAGGGTAACGAATTCTTGATTATATGAGGCTACGAGGCCTTCAATTTCAAGCTGCAGATCCAGGACCTGGTAAGTTAAAAGAAAATAGAAAAAGAAAGGAGAACCTTTTAACCACAGTATGAAAAATCCTCTTGTTTTTCACGTGCAAAGTTTCTATTTTATCTAACAATGGAAACAGTGAAGTTGTTACAGAATTTACACACTGACAGCAATATGGCTTGGTGGTTAGCAATTTTGCTTCACAGCAGAACGGTCTCTGGTTGAAAACCTGCGTGAGTCTGCATGTTCTGCCTGTGCCATTAATGTAGACTATTTTAACCAAGGATACTCTCAAAACAGACACCATTGTGCTGTATTTATTTATTTCTTGATGATAAGAAAGTGACTTGTGTACATTAGACTGGGAGAGCATTAAATCATATTTAACCTTATTGAAATATTTGGATGGTTTGTTAATACCTTTTGTTTAAACTTCTATATAGTTTATATTTGTCAAAAATAGTAAAAGTAGGTTGAACAGGCTTCCGAAATAAACCGGTCCCGACTTCAACTCACCTGATGCAGGAGGCTTTTGTTCAGAACAGAACCGAATGGGATAGATCCTCCTCCAAAATACGGACTGTAGGTTTCATTGAGCTCACGTGGAGTAGTTATGATGAGCTGCACAGTTCTAAAGAAAGGTCCAAAGTGTTTGTCGAAGTAATCCTTCTCTTGACGAGCTTGGCTCTTGGGAGATGACCAGAGCTCAACGGGGTCAGTGGTGATGTGCATGTAGGCCAGGCCCCCAGCTGAGGCTCCCACCAGTACCAGGCAGCAGAAGAGGACCAGAAATGGATGCCTCACGCAGAAGGAACCCCAGGAGCTGAAGAGCATCCGCAGGGCATTCTCAAAACGCTCGCCCAGCGTTTCACAGCACGATGCATTTACTGAAAGATAGGAAATACCTAGAACTTAGTTTGGGCTGTGTAGTAATTACATAAAGATATGTTTAATGTAATGTAATCTCAGTGACATTTCATGGCTGTACCTTGATCAGGATCATCACCGTTGAGTGACAATGGGTTATTACTGTCCAAAATGGGGCCATACTCAGATGTAATAGCTCTTTTCCTGCAAAGAAGGACAAACATAAATTATCATCTAAATCTGTTTTCTACTCTGAAATATATTCAGCTACAGTACGTACTGTTTGACACAGGATCCAACAGCATACAGACAGAAAGATTTGTTATTTTAACCATTCAACGAAATATATTATAAGTTGCAGTTAAAATTTCAATGTAAAGCACAGACTTATTAAATGCATTAATTTAAGGATATTCGCATCCTTTTCCCCAGGGGATAAAGGGTTTGGTGCAAGCCGCCACCCCCCCCCCTTTTTTTTTTTTATTCACTTGATCAATTAGCTTGTGACCTTTTACCCGCCTGACTTCAGAGAGCAGCATTTGTATTTGGAAGTTGCGACTAAATGAATTCCCAGGGGAAGTAAACCAGACCACTCCTACGCTGTAAAAACAACACAGGTTCCTGCTCTTTTCATATGAATGTTTGAGTGAATGAGAGAGAGAGAATATTAGGAGTGGCCTAAACAGTCTAGTAAACTTGTAGGAAAAATAAAAAATGAATAAAAAAAACAAACAAACTTGGCAACATTAAAAGGCTCCAACACAAGGCAAAAGTGGTGGATGGTTGCAGGATCCTTTGAACAGTAATGATAATTTAAAAGAATCACATCAGCTCTTTGGACAAATAAACCCAAGACCAGCATGAGTGACGATGTATGTCACCAGATGAAAACCAAACCATAAGGAGACAAAAAACAAACAAACAAACTGACAACTGAAATCAGCTGCAGTTGAGACCTGGCAAAGCATCACAAACGTCTTCAAACATTCACCGCCTTTACCCATCATGCTTGTGCAGTCAACCCTCAAGGCCTATTTAGTACCAGAAAACCCTGCTTAACCTCGAAGTGTGTCATCGTACAAATCTCTCCACATCCAACTATACAGTGTGTGTTAGAAGCTAAAAAAGCCCATTACCTGTAACACCACACTCCCAGAAGAACTCCAAAAAAGATGAGCAGGAAGGCCATGTAGGAGAGCCACATGATGACAGCCATGGCATCGATACCAAGGATGGTCCACGGAGGCGGCAGTGGTGGAGGTACCGGTTTCGGGCCGCAGGACTTGGTGCAATCCTGACAGGAGCACGGACCTGAACCATCATCCAGGCTTTCGTTACAGGCGTATGTATTGTTGTTCATGGGAGTGTAACCAGCCACTGGGACATCTAGAGTAAAGACATTGCACATCACAGGACAATGGAGGTATCAGACACTTTAAAATACTCAAGCTCAGAAAACTACTGCTTTTGAAAAAAAAAAAAAAAAAAAGGTACTTGAAAAATACTGACCTGTGAATACTGGATCGATGGGAAAAGGCGTC
>VUQG01032763.1:0-13155 GCA_015106755.1 Etia nguti | reverse complement strand
TTTGTACTTTTATGCATTTAAATGAAAGAAGGAGCTGTGTATTTTCCTGCACTACTGTCAGTCTGAACACATGGCCTTACTGCAGCATCCCTCCATCTCAGGCATGTGTGGTCAGGCTGTGGCTAGTCCAGACATGCCTTTAACAACTGCAGAGGGGAAGAGGAGCTGGGGGGGTGGGGGCTTTGTGGTTCAGAGGTTTTATTAGACTACGCCTAAAAAGTGACAATTATTTAGTTGTCCAGGTTTGTTGGCAAAAGTATTGGAAAAATCAATCTTTTCTTTATGAGAGATCTTTCCACCCTGTGACTTGAAGTGTGTGGGCACTGGCGACTTTGTGATTTTCATGTGTGAAATTTTAATCAGACTGAGCTCTGAACGTAGGAGGTCTCACTGTGTTTGGTACATGGCTCAAGACTCCTGAAACATATAAAAATTTGACAAATTGAACACTGTTTCTACCAGCTTAAACCGATTTGTAGCCTTTCACAGACAGAAACAGCTTGTAATGTTTAGATGCAGTGAAATTTGTATGGAAAAGGCCTAAAACAGAAGAAAACAGCACAGAGTTTGGCTGAGATCCCAGTCAAAGAAGTATGTGTGACTCCAGAGCTTACACAGGGAACTGGATATAACTTCCGTTAAGGCGGTTTATTTATTTTTATTTATAGTTTCTTCAGGTGATTCACGAGTGATGCTAGGAGTTTCTGACATCATTTTCTGCAACTATTAAAGAAAAATCTGAAGGCCCAGTTTTTGAATGCTAAGATATCCTATACCAAATGGTTGTATTTGCCAACTATCACCACCACCTGAAAGACCAGCTTTGTCCAATCAGTCATCATTCCAAACCTTAACCAGTTGAATGTCTGCCTTAAAATGACTGGGAAGTGACTGCAGCAAGCCTCAAACAAGTTACAGCATTTTCTTGTATTATGGTTATCACATGATATGTGTAATCCAAGCAGCAATCCACAGGGCTGGAAATTGATTAATTAATGAGAAAAACTGCAGTTCCTAGTTCGGTCACCTGAGTTAATCGCCATAGACTCCCACGATAAATGGCCCAACTTCAGCAATTACAGCTTGGTAGAAATATTTTGGCCTTTATAGTATAATGGCCCCCTTATAATTACTACACAGAGCCATGTATGTTTTCTCTTTCTTTTTTTTTCTTTTTGATTGACATGCATACTAATGTGGGAGGCTGTAGCTGATAGCTGTTCGCTAGGTCTCCCCTCTGCTAATAGGAGGGACTGAACTGGATGTCTCAACTGAGTATTGAGTTGATACTTTTTGGAGTATTTTTAGTGGTATTTTATCTGACAATTTATATTTCTTTTCTGTGGTACATCATTACAGCGTAGATGTATGTAAGATGTATGAAGGTTCTGAGAACCTTCACAGACATATTACTACAGCACTAATTAGCAGATGTTTGTGTCTCTGCATTGCACCCATCTTGATGGAAGGAGCTTGTTAACCTAGCTTGCTAATGCCGATAAAGTAATGTGTCTCCCTCTCATTCAGATATGGTCAGTTCTGGCAAAACAACATGAAAATGACAGAGAGTCCAGAAACTGATGGTTGAAATCACAGTAGCTAGTTCCATTTCTTTACATACATCTACACTGTAATTATGCTTTTCGCTATCATGTTAGAGAGTGAGAAACACTCCCCATGTTCCCCCGTGGAGCACATAAACTTGTGCTGAAGCACCTAGATGCATATATTTGCATACTAATAAGAATACTGTACCTCCTCAAAGCATTAAGAACCATTAGAGCTGGTCATGTGACATTCGTTAGCTTGGACATATGTACTGCTTATTGCATTAATTTGCTGATTTAATGACCTCTGGTGCCGACAGGTTGTGGTTAATATGTCACAGTGATTAAAGTTAGGAGGTAAAGTGAGGTTGGTAGCTGGAGTGCTTGTACATGATGTTGTCCATGGTATTGTAGCTACATAGTGCTATATTATACTACTGGTCCCTTTGGAAAGCTGTCGTTGACCAGCTCATTTAGAGATTGGAGCAGTTTGAGCAGCAGAGTTTTACTACAGCTACATCTGTATTCAGCAGCCCGAGTCTTTTGGCTTGGAGTAAACTCTGGAAGAATGATTCAGCTGTGTTGCACTGTGTTTGACCCTGTGTGCTGCCTCCAGTCTGCATCGATGGACTCCCGCTGAACCGGGCAATTGCTGATAATGTTAATAAATGAGTTGCTGGAAGTCGGTGAAACGTGTCGAGCACTGCGAGCACAGGAGGTCAGCACGCTGCTGATTGGAAGCAGGGCTAATCGGCTGGGGTTCGATCCACAGTACAGCATCTAGATTTGGACGCCCCTGCCCCATATCACATTGTTTACATGTACACAAACTGCTGGAGCGAAGCAGTCATCCAGACAAATTGAATTATAAGTCTGACACAGATGACACCCTTCGTCCCGCAGCGTGCAGTGCCAGAGACAAAATACTGGGGCAGAGACGGGCTGCGGAAAGTCGCAGTTGAACCTTTGACTTCGTTTTTGAGTGACTTTGCGCCACAGACCTCCACCATTGCGGAGAACACAACAGCACAGAGAGGTTAGATTCCATTCGGCTCTACATGTAGAAAAACAACAAACACTTTTAGTCCTCTTGGCTCAACTTCTTCGCTCAGTCCTCTTACCTCTTTCGGGCGCTCCCATTGGAGCTCAGCAAAAATAACACTGTGTCACATTTCCCTCGCCCCAAAATGACTTAATACTCAACTGTGCTTGGGTGGTTTCGGTTTGATACACTCATAACACACCTCTCCCACTCACTCCTTTCCAGCTCTGTACCTTCATGTGTCTTTTTTAGGTCCACGGTTCCATTTCTCTAAAATTTCTACTCCACAATGTAGAGGTAATGCATTGTCCACATAACATCCCCTAAAAGGGGAACACACAGGTGAATTGCTTTTTTTAAGTGCAATGGGCCTTGTGGAACATTATGGGAAGTGCTTCTCATGCTGTCGGCTCCAGCTCCACTCCAGCAGAAGCATCCATTAAAATAAAGTAAAAACGGAAGACGTGTCTTTGACTTGTTTCCTGCATGGAGGAAGAGTAAAGTTTTCCTCGCTACAGGCAAAGGACATGGAGTTTTCTGGAACAGTAGGGTGCAGGAATGGGTGCAGATAACCTGACACTATAATTAGTCACTGGAAAGGTTTTGTGAAAAGTGGCCGCTGTAAGTCCTCGGGCTGGAGTTCCTTATACCCCAGCAACATGTGAAGAGAGGGAGGGAACCTGCTGAGGAATCTCAACCATGTGTACTGCGTTTATGTGTGTTTGTGTGTGTGTGTGTGTGTGTGTGTGTGTGTATATACTCTCCATCAAACCCTGTCGCTCATCCATCTCTCACGCCTGTTGACCCCCACAGAGCAAATCGCACTGCTAATGTTTCCTGTGGGAGGCTTGGATGTGTCAGTTATAATGGAGAACTTTCTCCTAAATCACAACTTTTTTCATATGCGCCATGTGTGAAAAGCAACCTACACGAAAACAGTTTGGTTCAATAAACATGTTATCATCACCCTCAGCTACTTTGGAATTCCATTTCAGTTTTGATAGGAAAGACTTTACAGACGTTCTGCAATCCTGTGGTTTTGGTCAGTTTCAGTGTTCCCTTTCTGCATCTTGTTAACTGAGCCACTGTGCACTTACTGAGCAATAAATAAGGAAAAGAGGCCTAGTGTGGCAGGCTTTGTGCAGTAGTATTAGCTTTACAGCTTCTGAGTCGAGCAAGGGTTTTTTTTTATCCTCTTGGTAGCTTGGCGACACATGTAAAAAGTGAATGGAGACACTGCTTTTGGCTCCAGATGTGAGTTATCTCATCCCGTCTCAGGGGACCAGCATGCTATGAGTGTTTGGGGACTAAGGGGAGTAAGCTAGGAGGGTGAACTATAGGTTGGTGGGTAGAGATCGGTGCCTGGTACTGGCCAGGCTAGGAAATGCATCATCCTTCCAGCATATAGAGGTGTACATCTACTAATCTGTATACTTGCTCAGCATATAGCACAGTTTAGTCTTTAACCTCTCTATTCCCTCAGCCCACCAAACAGCAAGATATAACCACATTTCCATGATACGACCCCCAACCCCCCCCAAAGAAGCAACACTTGCCTCAAGGTGTTTTATGCTGTAGTAAAGACTCTACAATAATCAGAGAAAAACATAGAAACCCCAACAATCAGATGAACCCCTATGAGCAAGCACTTTGGTGACAGTGGGGAGGAAAAACTCCCTTTTAACAGGAACCAGGCTTAGGGAGGGGCAGCCATCTGCTGCGACCAGTTGGGCTTGAGGGAAGGAAGACAGGATAGAGAAATGCTGTGGAAGAGAGCCAGAAATTAATAATGAATAATCCTTCTTCATCAGCACAATTGTACTCATTAACTACAAAAGGAACTGCCATAAAATAAAAGAGTTAATTTTTTCTGAGTGTTACAAACCTTTGAAATTATCAGTGTCATCAACGTTTAATCCCTTCAGTCCCATGACACTTGAAAAGACTTTCATATACT
Organism: Etia nguti; assembly: GCA_015106755.1. Lineage (NCBI taxonomy): Eukaryota > Metazoa > Chordata > Actinopteri > Cichliformes > Cichlidae > Etia > Etia nguti. Next base: position 8,609 of record VUQG01032763.1, on the reverse strand, counting down.
AATTTCATTTTAAGTTTGTTCATCAAACAGAAAGTCAGGTGGCACAGTCGGTGGGAGTCCCAAGCCTCTTTACTGAAAAAGACGCTAACGAGCACGCTCTATGTTTACAGAATTCACGAACATTTTGGTACCTCGTGGAAGATGCTTTTGAACTTTTAAACTTTTCTGATATGCCAAAGGTATTCAGATATTCCAGACCTTTGAAACTGTCAGTTCCTTTGCAGTCAATTACAGCCTTGAGTGTAACCAGGGGTTTGCACCAATGTTGCAGACGCTCAGTTTTTCTTCCATTCATGAAGATGTCTCTTGATTGCAGACTTGTACAACATCCTTGAGCATGCTCTTTGACATGGAGGTCTTGCATATTCTAAAAATGGTTTTGATCACTGTTTTGAAAGTTAACCCAAAATGGAGTTTTTGAAGTTTTCTCCAGTAAAAGCAGTTAAAACGTGCAGGGTAGCAGTGCTTGTATCTGCTCCTCAATGTCACAGACTTTGAACTGGTTCAGTTTTGCTCTTTGCTAAACAATGACATTTCCCACATCATTGATGTTGGTTAGAGAAAAAAAAAACCCAACCATATAAAAACATTTTAGATTAGTTTTATATTGTGCCATTTGCAGTGGGTGCAAAACTGATCTGAGTTCAGTTTTTTAACAGAAGTTAAAATTGTTTTTCAGACCTGAAAATTTCGTGTGTCTGGGTCTTTTATTTGGGAAGCTATGAGGGTTCAAAAATACTGGAAAAAAAAGCTGAATTAAAATGCACTGAATCTGCCAACAAATTCTACTTTTAATGGCCTGTAACTTAAAAAAAAAAGGTACATTTTTAAAGGTAAAATGTGGCAAAGCTTTATTAGATATGAATTATTCAATTTCATTTGTCACATACACAGTACAACATGTAGTGAAATGCTTGTGTCCAAGCTGCGGACAGGGTGCAGCCTGTCTCCTCCTAATATCCACCACTTCACCCTCAAATAATGCACTTTCTCTGCATTGTCAAGACACGTAATTAGGCTAGCTGCGGTGCAATTACACAGTACTGCCAACTTATAAAACTTCCTGCAGATTGGAAACACTGGGCTGTCTACACGATAAGCCTGTATTTTCCCTCTGGCACTCCACCATCATCCTTCTCTCACTTTTCCATGTCTGGCTGGCTGGGCCTGTCTGTGCGTCTGCTGCACTCCAGTCAGATCCCACGAGACAGCCTATATTACTCTGACCATGTGCGTGTGTGTGTTACTGGGACTGTGTGTTTTGCCACTTAACAGCCCTGGCGATACTTGGAGGAGCAAGGAGGAGCACAAACAAGACTCTGGGATGGCAAAACACACACGCAGAGTGACTCATTGAGTTGTCTACCAAGTCTGGCATGCCTTTCCCAAAAGAATGATCTATGTGACTTCAAATTCTGTGTTGTGAAATGAACCAAATGTAATGATTTAAGGGCTGTTTTTGTTTAGTGGGATTCCATATCCAGGCTGCAGACAATTAACGTGAAGTAGATCACCATGACTCCGGTACCACCCGTCCGATTTTCCATCACTAAATGTCACTTCTGACCCGAGCGGTGTGGACATATCAAATTAGCCACTATGGCTGCATGAAAGCACTTCTCTGCATGACTCATACCAAACAGAGGTCAAATGTTTTGCTCATGGCTACCTCATGTCCTGCGTTCACAAAGCATCTAAATATTATCTAATTTAGATAATAGAAAGCACACTTTTGCATTTAAATAACGAGATGTGCCATAGAGATCAGCAAGCAAGCATCCTGTGCTTTATCGGTTCTCTGATCTGATGTGTCAGTCATGTTGTGACTTGGAGGAAAGACACTAAAGCGGCTACTTGCGCCTGAATGGTGAGCATAAATAAAAGTGACCGTGTGATGACCTTGCAAACGACCAGTGCAGAGGATATGCTGGCATCTTAAGTAGTGCTGTCATGGACTTTACCTGACCTCAGTCCCTCCCAGCATTTGCGAAGACATTTGATGATTAGAAGACTAAGAAAGTCATGCATCCATTCCTGGCATTGCACAAAGCTCTTTGGAGTATTGTGAGATGATGCTGGGAATTCGGAGATTGACTTTGAACCTTTTTGCATCCAAGGATTTCAATGTGTGGTCTGGCCAAGAAGTGACACAAATATATAAAAATGTCAAAGGTATGCTTGAGGTTCTTCAGAAGTGTTGTATCTTTATTTTCAATATTGCACCATATGCTAAAGATTAGCCCTACAACAATTTGTTCCATTTGATTCTGCCATTATTTTAGCAGCCTAGCTTCGCTAATTAAACTCAAACTCAAATTATTGTAAAAGCCAGAAGTATACTTGGTAGTTAGAAGTAAACAAAATCATCCGTTACTAACTATACAATGGTAATTTTCTATATGTAAAAAATGTGATGCACTGCTTTTTTTCAGTGTTAGCAGAAAGCAGTTGTATGGGGCCCCTTTTTTGTTCAAATGTGTTAATAATGTCCATATATCACATTTAGCTTGTGCAATTTAAGCAGGGGCCCAGGGTTTATTTTTGGCCCTGTGGCATGTCTATGGGTTAAAGTGGTCCTGGTGGGAGAATGCTTCATTTACACAGGTAGATAAAACCTGGTAGCTGAACATCATGCACTTTCCAAAAGAAACTCTCCTATACGATATGAAAATGGCTGTTTGCGTGAATCCGGATCAAGGTGGATCAAAGGAAATCTCTACATCAACACATAACAGCTGTTCACTCCACTGGTTCAGAGGTGAGGCAGCTTTACATGATCCTCATGTGTTGAGAGTGGCCTGCGTGCCCTCTTCCCCACAGATCTTTTACCTTACAACAATAACCAAAATCCACAGCCGGACCAAAAACATGCAAAAAAATGCCCGGCCGGTTCCTCAGATCTCCTGAGCAGAAGCCTCTGGGTGGTGTGATACCGCCAAAGGGGGCTCAGACCTCATACAGTCAGGCCCTTTCCACATCTGTCTTTAGTTACAGAGGGCACTTTATTCTGTCAAATCCCAGCTGTTTAGGGATTTACTTTGTTGGTGGAGAGGCAGTTTGATCACGGCTGTATTACGTGGGTAAAAGCCTTGAGATCATATTTGAGAGGATTCTGTGCATGTTTTTGTTTTTGCTTGGATTATCGGTGCTTTTTCTCAAATTTCTCTCTGCCACTTCAGCTAGTCGCCGAGCGCCCGCTTTGGGCTTGCGCCCTTGAAAAATAAAAGCCTTCCGGAGGAACAAACTGAGTAGATTAGATAACCAGTGCTGGGATGCGATGTACCGAGCTCACTCGTTGTCACTGTCTATTCAAATTGTAATCACATCTGATCATGTGATGGGTGACTAAGACGTTTTGTTTTTAAATGAGTTTCTGAGACATACTGCTGCAGACAAAAAGACAACAGCGTTAGTAAGAAGTAAACATGGAACACATGTTACTAATCACTGCACAACAATACTCCAAATGTTGACAGCATTCCCCTGCTGTTGATTCACAGTTTCATTGGAAGCGATGGAGAGAGGAATGTAACACAGACTCAGTTTTGTGTTTATGTTACACTGTGGTGCAATTGTTTGGGTTCAGGGCAGCTCCTGTGGTTCTGCCAGATAGATTCAGTCGATGCAATGACCACTGGATACTCTGGCGTTCTTAAAATAATCCTAATTATAGGTCTGCAGATGGATTCTGATGGGAAATGGACAATTTTGGGCCAGGAGGCCCACAAATGTGCAGTTATTATAGCTGAGCCAAGTTTAGCACATTCTTTCTGTATGAAAAAAAATACATCAAGCTTAAAAAAAAAAGAAAAAAGAAATCAGCTAGATGGACTCGAAGCAGCAGAAAATCATTCTTTGGCATTCTCTTTGAGAGCGAGCCATCAGGGCGATGTTAAATAAAACCTGTCTGGGAGAGGTTTCACATGCCCCACTTTTCTTTTTTGTTGTCAGGAGGAAAGCCTAAATCATCATCAGCTATTTGTCAGAACTCAGAACAAATGCTGAGACAAGAGACTGAGAGCCAGCTCCAGCATGACCGGTGGCCATAAATTAGACCGATCACAGAGAGCGGTGTTTGCCAGGTGGCACCACAGCCCCCTGATGGTAATCTGTCTGGCCCATGCCAAGCTTTAAAAGGTGGCTGCACTCGCTACATTGGGATTGCTACAATTACAGCCTTCCAAAGCCCATTACCTGCTGATCTATTTAAAGCTACTGTAGTGAGCCTCTTTCCCCAGGCACCTTTGATGTGAGCTTTACCTCGGGGGTAACCTATACAAAACCCTGTATCCACTGATTGGACATAATGACAATCAGTCAGAGGTGTATTTACAAGTCAAGACACAGACGTTTTTTTAGATCCAGCTCATATTTTTCTTTCTCTTTTCCTTGATAGTTGACAAGTTTAGCAATTACAAGTTAGAGTTTACATAGTAGAATTTATTTATTCTTATTAAAGCTGTCTCAAGCCTATTTCCAGGTCGTAAATTTGATTCCTCATTTCTGGGTCCAAAACCTGAAGTAGATTTTTCAACTTCCCATATTACTTTTATTGAATATCGAAATATATCCTCACAAGCTTTGTTACTATGGAAGGATGGGAGGAAGTTCACCAAGTTCAAGCCAGACCAGAAACTTGGATTTAGTTCAAAGAATCACAACAGGCAAAACAGCTAGCCTAGCTCTCAGTCTGATTTTGGGAGGCACGATACCTAGTCCTAGACAGGGCAGAAGAAGGTTAGCTTAGCACAAACACAGGGAACAGAGGGATACTGCTAGCATAGATGTTTTTGGGGAGTAAGAATATCCAAGAATAACAAGAGCTTCTCCATTTTTCTTATCAACATGTTTGATTTATACAATAATATGAATAAAAAGTTGTGGTTTAATTGGGATTTGTATGCTTAACTAGTTCTTGGCCAAGTGCAGTAACTGGCTTTGGATCTGTAGACTAAGATAGGCTTGCTTTTTTCCCATGTTTCTATTCTTTATGCTAAACTACACTAACGGTCTTTTAGATGTAGGTCAATATTAAATGAAGAGATATGCAAGTGATAAATCTTGTCACCAATGAAGTATATACCACTCTGGATTTAATGACCAGTTATGTCTTGTTCTCTTCCACAGCATGTCTTTTGTCCTGTCTGCCTCGCCTTACCCCAAACTGTTCACGGTAGATGGCTGTCCCTCCCTGAGCCTGGATCTGCTGGAGTTTTCTTCCTGTTAAAAGGGAGTTTTTCCTTCCCACCGTCACTAAGTGCTTGCTCATTGGGGGTCATTATAAAATGCCTTGAGGTGACTGTTGCTGTGAGTTGGTGCTATATAAGTAAAACTGAACCAAATCTGTAAATATACAAAAGTATATAGACAAAACCTTTCCTAAACTTGCATTATTTTGCCTTATGCCTTGACCCCGAGGTGTTGTGTCTACACTTTGTTTCCTGGCCGGATTGAACCACTGGAGTTTGGTGCTTTTACCTTTTTTTAATCATGGTATTATTTATCATTATCATTTATTTGTTTGGCTACAATAATCATGTAGTGAAAAATCTAGTGGCTCCATTTACACATTTTCCTAATAAGCAAAAGATCCCCAGATTAATCTGCCAAATCAAATATGCCAAGCTACCTGCTCCCTTGTGAATAAGGATTTTTTCAAGTAGTAAAATAATTAAAGTAGTGTTCCTCTTGTTTTTGCCATCTGAAAAGAAGAAAACTCTGGGTTTTCTCAATTCCAAGTTCTGCCCCATCTAAAGGAGACAACAGTAGCATGGATTTTACACACTTATCATAAAACCTTTTAATTATAACTACTGCTCATAATAACAATTTACACAAGAAACCTGAAGCAATTTCTTGGAAAGGACAGAGGAGGAGATAGAGAAGGGTGTTCAAGACCTTTAAGTTTATCAAGTGGTCCATGAAATTTGAGTTTTGTTTTCAATCATACACAATGTTTCAGCCACAGATACAAGCGATCTAATCTGTAAGAGATGTGCTTATTGTCCTCTACACAGTACCAATCTTAAGATTCATGAATTCATGTTAGAGTTTTCTCCCTGGTTGACGCTGCTGGATGATTAGAGGAACAGGGAGGTATTCATACAAAACCCCTCCCCGCACCTAAAGAGTCAAGATGTTACACCCGAGTTCTGGGGAATCAGGGAGCGGCAAATGCAGCAGCCCACAGTGGGCAGTGCTGCTCACCAAGCTCAGAAACGCTCAACCTCAAAACCACAACTGGCAAACGGAGCAATGACATCAGTGTCTCTGCACCACATTTCAGTGTGCTGCATATGAGCTGCATATGCACAGCACAATGGAAAACAGACGCAGGCCAGCGTGTTGGGTGCAGCACGGCTCACGTGCGGCGTGCACTCCCTGAACACATGAGAGAACCACTGGTGTTGACCTTTACTGAGCATGTGCAGATACCAAAGCAACACAGGCCAAATTAAACATTGTATCTTATCCAAACTACCCTAGAACAGCAGCTAAAACGTCTCATACAACTTTTGTTCTTTTTGTTCTTTTCAGGTTCAACTCACATTCTTAACATGTCAGGCAGGTCAGAGTCATCGTGTCCGCTGTCTTAACTGCTTCATTCAGTAGAACAAATGTGCACAAGAGAACTTAAATAACTCTATCTCTTTGACTCTGTTAAAAAATTGGGCATGTTTTTTTTTTCTTCATACTATTACACCCAGGGCATGTAGAGTCAACAACTATGAACAATGGAGGGGAAGAGATCATCATCAAGGAGGTAATTCAACGTTAAGCTGACTTTATGTAAACATGACTGCTTTTGTTGGGAACATATTAACAGATGTGATCAGGCAAATGGACAGTCGAGGCAATCATTAAAAATAAGTCAATGATAAGACACTGAGTCTACCAGCCTCCCTTACTTTCAGGGGAATTCAGTTATATGCAACATCTGTGTCAATATTATGGAGGTTTTAGGGTCCTCTGTTCTTTTTAAGGCCTGGAAAAGGAGTTGCAGCTCTGAAGACTTGGAGCCAGATGGGTGTAAAGCAGGTTCTGGCAAACTTTATGGGGGAACAAAAAAGTTTGATTAACTGCCGTAAATAACTTTTTATAATAACTATGGTATATGTAAGCTACAGTAATTCGTTGAAAATGGGCCTGCATGTAGCAATTCATGTAGATATATGTTTACTTTGGCACAAGAACCAAGGGCTGCTGCTAATGACCATTTTTCAGTCATTGTTGAAACCGTTAAAAAAAATGAAAAAGAATGGCCACTTCTCAAAAACAGCAGCCTAGGACCAAAGAGCTGTTGGGCTTCTGGCTTGAAAATTATATAAACAATAATCAGTTATTATAATAGTTTACTATTGTCACACTAATTAATCAACTTATTACAGTTCTGCATATGTTAATAGAAGCAAAGCAAGTTTGGGCATCTTTGGGCATTTTTAGCATCACTATTTTGCTGAATGTAAAATATAAATCTATTATACTGTATTATTATAATTACAAATAATAAGAATAAATCTTCTGTTGCAACACTAAAGTAATACATCGGCCCACTCTCATGGCAAAACGTGAAATAAAAACAAAACCCAGTGGATTTGTTCCCTTTTCATGGACATCCATGCTCTTGTTTCTTCATGTCAGTCTGACTCTAAAGCTAAAGTATGACAATGGGAAGTATATTTTGATTGAAGGAATGCATCGCCCCGCCAACCAAGTAAACCGAGTAAATCGACCAGTAGTTATTATAGTATAAACCTGAGTAGTTTTTAATGACAATGAATAACAGTAATAACAGTGTAAAAAATCTGTTCTTTGATTTAATTAGCACCAGTGAGATGTTTATGATGAAAAATCATGTTCTGGGCAAAGGGATGGAAAGTGGTGTGTGGGAACGCAAAAAATGTAAATATTTGAGTGAAGAAACACAAATTGATAGATTAAATGCTGTGACTATTTCATGTACCAAGTGTTTGATTATATTAATTAATCATTTTTATGATCCATATATTATTATATTGTATGTGATGCATTATGAACACTTTTACTTTTGCTACTATAAGTATACTTTGATGTTAAAACTTGCATACTATTATTTTAATTTCTTTCTTCACTGACCACTTTTCACTCTGTGTGTTTAATCATTAGTTATTAATAATCTCTGGCTCTCTTCCACAGTGTCTTTTATCTCCCTCCCCTCACCCCCAACTGAACTGCTACAACTGATTGCTGCCCCTCCCTGAGCCTGGTTCTGCTGTAGGTTTCTTCCTGTTAAAAGGGAGTTTTTCCTTCCCACTGTCGCCAAGTGCTCACTCACAGGGGGTCATCTGATCGTTGGAGTTTTCTCTTTAGTATTTTAGGGTCTTTAGCTTACAATATAAAGAGCCTTGATGTGAATGTTTTCATTTGGTGCTATATAAAAAAAATGAATTAAACTTATAAAAAAATCAAAATTATTAGTAGTGTAAGCTATTAATTATTCAGTACTTAATTTTCAGGCTCACATGCACAGCTGCTTTTTATGTAATACCATTTGTATAAGGGTAATGGAGAGCCAAGTTTCTAGACTATTTATTTCCGATCAAAATCTGCTATTTCCTGTAACCTCCCCC
>VUQG01032761.1:0-10701 GCA_015106755.1 Etia nguti | reverse complement strand
TATCGTATATCGCCATCCAGCTAAAGGATATCGAGATATGAATTTTGGGCCATATCGCCCAGCCCTATGAGACACACTGGTTTCCTGCTTGCGGCCGGAAGAATGTATGAAGAAAGTATGCGTTGGTCCATTCAGTCTTGAAAGTTCTATCTTCGGTGTGTACTTTTCTCGTTTTTGAAAGCGCCATAGTTGTTTTACCTCTTGTGACTCCCACTCATGTCTCGGCTCCCTGTATCGTTAATCGTCTCCAGTGTCATTCGCCTCTCACCGTCTCTTTCCTCTGTCTGTCTGTGTCTGGATTCAGAGTTGCGATCGCCCTCAAATGCACAGATTGGATTGGCTAAGTAGCGTCACGTGGTTGGCTTAACTCGCACGCGATTTGTTTGTATGTTCCTTGGTCTATTAATACAGTGCTGTAAAGTTTAGAGAGAAGCTGTAACGTTACCGCTTAAAATTGAATCGCCCCGTCAAAATTAAAAGTAATTTGTTAGTTTTGTTAACTACAGGTCTGGATCCGTATGGGATGGCGTCTGGGTCCGGACTTGGATCGCGGTCTGCCTGTTAGTGACCCTGACCTACAGTATCTACACCTGTGTACAAATGTGTGGTAAAGATACAGATAATGAAATTTAATTATTAATCAAATATAAATAATGAAAAACAAAAGATAAAATTGATTCAGTTTAGTACTTTTCTCTGTATGCTCTGTGATTATAAAGGCCTTGAATTCTGTGATATATACTGTAAATGATTTTCACAGAGGGCCTTAAAGTAGTTAAATCACTGCTGATAGTCTGGTTGTTTATATTTTCACATGTTTTTGTGTCTGTAGGTCTGTTTGATGACAATTTGGACTCCTCTGGGAGACGAGGACACACCCACATCTGTTCCATACCGCAGCCATGGATGGTGTTACGGCTCTGAGTCAGCTTTGGGGCATCAGACAGGAAAACCAGCACCTGGACTTGATGCAGGAGAGACGGCCTCAGTGATGATGGACTCTGCATCCTCTACTTTACCTCATCTCTTTCTCCTTTAACATACAATTAAAATCACTCTGAGAAAGAGTAAGGAAATCTGTAACTTGTACACACTTTTACTTGTTTTATGAGTTATATTTAAGAAGAGTGAAGTTATTTACATCAAGTTTTTATTCTTTTGTATTATGTACCACAGTCATACTGAACTTTACAGACCAGGTGAATGAATATATATAAGAACGGGACAGATTTCTGTCTGACTCTAATCAGTGGCCGTTGCTCTCTCTCTCTGGAATGACTCCACGGACGATGAACGTCTATGATAAGCGCTGAGGTGTGTGTCCTTGTCAGGAATCAGCCATCCTCAGCTTCCAGGTTAGGAAAAGTGGAAGCAGAAGATATTCAAATACATCTCTCCACAGCTGCTGATGAATTTTACAAAAAACAAAGTTCGTTAAAAACACTTGCAGGTGAATCACCACTGATTTATCAGTGACATCCATTTACTCAGAAATTACTGATCAGTGGATGACTGGAATATATAGTTTATAACAATGTACTGCACAAGCATCGTACCGCGTGGCTAGTTTGCATTGCTTTGAGATTTCAGACAGGAGATTTTCAAATGAGGAGTAGAATCACCACATTTTAAATGTCAGAAATAAATCTTTGATTTTTGAAAACATTCTTACTTTTTTCTATTTTTTTTATTGTGTTTTAAAAATGATTTTGAAAATCTGTTTTTTAATTTGGAATTGGAAAATGTTTTTTGAAATGAGGTTTTTATTGAGAATTTAATTCTTTTGTTGTCAAATTCATTTTGGATTTGAAGTATTTATTGATGGATTAATAATTCATGTTGAAAAAATAGATTTAAAATTGTGTTTTTGTTTAAAATTTAATTATTAAATAATAAATTACTAATAAAATAATAAAAAAATGAGTTTGTAAATGAATTATAAATGCATAATTTATTGTATAATTCCTGATTTAAGCACAGAAATCTTTATTTCAATGCGTGTGGCTCTCCATAAATGCCACGGTCCCCGAGTGTGACTAAAAGCCGTGGACCAAGGACCAGGTTTGGGGTTCAGGTAGTGTGTAGGCTCCCATTAAACCAACTCTTTTTGTGTGATATTTGCCAGTTTGGATAAATAACATTTTAACAGAAAAAGTCTTTATGCCCATGAAGGTAAATGCACGGACATAAAGAACTTAATTTCTTTTTTTCCCTCCATATCATTTGATTATAATTCTGTCCCAGTTATCGACAGGTGAAAGACCCAGAATCAGAAACAAGCATTTCAGTTGTTCATAACTAGTAAGTAAAGTTTTATTTGTATGGTTTTAACACAGATGGATCATTAAAACTGAATGAAGGCAAAAAGAGAGACAACCAGGGATTAGATTCAGGAGCACAGAGAAAAATGTGAAGGAACAAGGTTATTCCTTCCTGCTGGAATTGTGTCAGCTGGCAAGGGGTGAGGAATGGCGGTCTGCTGTCCCGTTATCAGCCTCAGGTCACAGCATGTCAGGGTCAAGGGGAACAAGATGAGAGGAAGAGTGTACAAAGGAGGGCCGGAGGAGGACCACACCAGGTGAAGGCACGCTTCAGGAGCGTGGTGGAGTGTGCACGCCAGAAGACGCTAAAACAGACTATGTTTAGGTAAAGCTGCACAGCCAGTTCTAACCTTGACATGTCTCTCAAGTGACGCAAATAAAGTTGACCAAAACTAAATTAATGTGGGGGTGGTTGTAGAGAATAGGATATAATGAGAGCATCTTAAAACAGTATTTTATTTATTCTCATTCATTGTTATTTTGATCTTTTTTTCCTTAGACAGCAAAAAACAAACCATTTAATACCGTCCAAGTGTTGAATCGTGTGGAATTTTGTCACGTTTAGCACACAGGTACCACTGAACAGGTACGTCTGAGAGTACTTTTGAAATCTCAAAATGCTCTTCATTAGCATGTGGCTAAACCTGTGTTCCACAGACAAACTGCATTTTATCAAACTGGCTGAGGAGGCTCTCTCTAATTAATTAATATAATAGAGCTCTAATATAGCATTACTACATTTCAATGTATTATATCTGTCTTTACAGAAAATCATTTAAAAGCTCTGCTGTTGCTGCAAGCTACTTCTTTATTTGTTCTAAAAAAATTTCCCACAAAACTACAGTCTGGTTAAATGACACTAATTACAGGATGATGAGAATTTGTTTCACTATGAGAATTCTTAAACAATTAGGAAACTTCCTTTGTCTCATCTTTACTTCTCCCTTATAGGTGCTTATGCAGTTGTCTAGTCTGAGTGGCAACACCTATCATTCAGGAGAGTACTGCAGCAGCTTCATGCACCTTGATGGTGTTCATAAATAGAAGTGACAACATGCAAAGTGACCTAAGTGGACAGTATACTGTATGTTGTAAAAATAAAGACAGACGCCATCTCTACTTTTAAGATTAGGCTTAAAACTTGATAAAGGATATCATTAGGGCTAGATCATGTGACCCTGAATCCTCCTGGAGGTTTCTTCCTGATGAAAGGGAGTTTTTCCTTCCCTATGTCACCAAAGTGCTTGCTCATAGGCAGTCATATGATTGATGGGTTAGCAGAGTAGTGCATCCGTTTCCTAATACAGCTCAGGTTGTATTGCATGATAAAGATGGTCATACCAAATACTGACTTTTAAGCTTGTTGGACTTGTACAAACTATCCCATAGGTTGTATTCCCATGTATGTTTGCATGTGTTTCACCTATTTGCTATTGGGCTTGAGACTTTTGCACAGCATTGTATAGTTCTGGTAATGGCTTCTACTACACATGCATTTAATATGGCGATACTTCTGGCAGAACCTGAATCTGCATTTGAGAATTTTGTGTTTATTGTACCAACATTAGTCAGATTAAATATATGGCCTTAGGAAGTCCTTCACCTTAACTGGGATGCATGCTTGAAAGATTTATCTAGCAGCACATTTGGCATCTGTACACTATGGTGTATTCTCATCACAAAGTACAAAGTAACAACTTCACTGACTGAATCAATGCTATGTGCTTTTGTACAGATCATAGATTTGAGAGCTGTGTTATCAGTGAAACACACCTGACACAGCAAACCTAAGGAGAATTCTCTGAATGCTGACAAAGCGGTTCTTAGAATATATATATACTGAGCATTGAAAATGAATAAGCAGAAAATATTTTGGTTAAAGCAGCATGTCAAACAATGACAGCATAGTTTAGTGCCTATGAAATACAGTTAACCAAAGGATCATAACTATACTCAAAATGAACTTCTTGTCTAAAAGCCATAAAAGTCTGAAGTTCTTGGATCTGAACCGAAAAACCTCAGAAACATGGCATCTAACCAGGTACTTACAGTGGGTGCCATTATCTTGGCTTCCAGGACTGGTCATTTTTGACCAGGATATGTCAGACCACTTTTTTCCATCTATGTAGTACGGCCGAAACTAAAAATGTCCTGTGACGCTAAGAAGCTGTTCTTCTAGGCTGGTGAGTTGGAATTTTGTCTTACAAAGCTGTTGTAAAAGAAAAATAGATCAGGTGTTACTTCAGTGACACGCAAAAAAGCAAGCACCACCACCAAACACACACAACCTGTTTTTCCTTTGCTGAAAGTCTCTCAACTACACTCTGCCTGGACATCATCACCTCTTTTTAACTCTTCCTTAAAGATGAAAGACTGATGCTAAACATTTAAAATCTGAATTCCAGTGCTCAAATATCTTTAAAATGCTTTCAAAGTTATCACCAAAATATTTAGCCTTAGTTGTCACTGAGCACTTTGGGGGGGACTATTTCTCATATCACACCAAATAGTCCTGCATTTAAAACCTTGCAAGTGTGTGGATATTAAACTTAAATGTGCATCATGGGCTTCATTTTTCAGACCAGGTGACTATGTCCTTCCATTTTAATACAGCCTACACTTTAAATCTCAATAGATCACATGACCTTGAGTGCATACACAGTTGATTTTGATTCATATTGTTTTTGGACTTGCCACATTATAAATTCTATTCCATTCATCTGACTAATACATTTACCAAATCATAAGACATCTCATGGCACTTTAGAAAGCAAAGTCATGACTTCACAATAATACAGAGAGAAATAACCATCTGCCTTGGAGCTGGGGTTCCACAACAATGAAAGAGGATGGATAACAACAACAAATCTTGGATGTGATGGATTCCCTTTCATGATGTAAGCTCCTGCCTGCAAGTTGATTTCCACAGTGCACCAAGATTACCTGAACTTACTGACACTGGTGAGAAAATCAGTCTGAACACATGGTGTGTGGTTGAGAACAGAAGGTGGGAGAACCTGAGATTCTTGTCATGAGGTAACCATAAAAACTGAGGATGCCAACATATTTTCTAAACTTGAAATTTGAAAGTCACATTAATTATTGTTTCTAGCTGTCTGGATATGACGCAAGCTGTGAAAGTCAGTGAAAACAGTTAATCTCTTAATATCCTGGAGGAAACTGGCAGTCGATGTAGGGTTTGGATTATGAGTCTCCATCCCTTTTTTGAGGATTTTTGCCTTTTTGGAACATCCACATGAAAAAGCTTTAAAGTGGAAAACTATAACATAACTTATTTGTGAAAATATGGCTATTAAGCAGTTGTCCAGATGGGTAACCTTTGACCCATACAGTAACAAAATCTCATTTTGAGTGTAAGACATTCAAATGTGATTAATGATACTAAAAGCAGTTCTCTTTTAGCTTTCACATACAGTCAAATACAGCTATTAAACCTCCTGCCTGATATTCTGTGGCTCAGGACATGGAGTAGACCCATGATGCTGAGGCTCTTAGGCTCATTGTTCTCATGTCAGCTCTGGGCAGTTTTTAAAGGTTCAGGCTCACCACTAAGGAGGGCCATGGCCACTGCATACTTGGTCTACAATAATGTTTATGTGGGTGGAATAAATCAAAGTAACATACATATGAATGCCAGGATCCAGCTGGTACACTCAGGTTTCCCAGCAGAACACTGCATTGTAACAAGATGATCACTATTAACTTACTTCTCCTGGCTTTGACTGGTTTAGGTCTTTTTATTAAATAAATGATTCTATCTTGTAGATTTAAGACTCATTAGATGAAAAAAAGCACTTCTTTAGAGAACGTTTAATTGTAATTGTGAAGCTTAAATGAAATAAAGAATGGAAAGAGAAAAATCCTGACTCTTTAGATTCCATCCTTAAGTTCTGAAGCATTGGTTGTCCTGTACAACTGAGGGGTCCAGGCCAGGAATCTTATCACTGTCTAAAACATCTATGTGTTTTATCAAAGAGAGAGGATGTTGGACTGTGGTAGAGATAACACAATCTCAGTGGCTAGCATTTGTGAAGGGCAGCGTGTGATGCTGTGTGCCAAGGTGAGACCAGAAACACCAACACATGAGGCAAATAAACACGCCTTTGCTGCAAGATGGTTATCTCCCGCAGATAGTAAGCCTCAGGTTCTGGGCTCTTACATAACCGTGTCTGAAATCCATCCTGTCACACCCCCACCACCCTAGCCCTGCAGTTGTCAGTGGTGGTGTTTTGCCCAAGGGAATCGGCAGCCTTGACTAGCTGTGATCTGATTAGAGGCTAGTTGGGGTGGCGGGTGGTTGGGGGTAGGAGGGTTAGGACAACCTGTTAAAAGCCACTCCATCAGCCTTGAGGAGATAAAGCGATGTCTCCTGGAACTCCAGCCTGCTCCGCACTCATGATGCAATCAGCAGCCCCACTTAGAACCATCACTCACTGACAAGATGACCTGTGTATGAGCGTGTGCACTTATCGCTTTAACATGTGCCTGATACAGGAACAAAACATTAAGAATATTTTTAAAGTAGGTCGAATGCAAAGTGGTAGGTCGGTGAATCGATCCCTAACTTCTCCAGTCTGCATACAAAAATGTTCTTGGGCAGTGTAATGAACCCCAAAGAAGAATTACAAACCGCTTAGGCACCGTATGAATGTGTGTGATTGATACTTAGTAGCAGGTCCTTTGAGTGATCAGCTGAGTACAAAGGTGTTATATAAGTACCAGTCAGTTTACAGAGGAGGGCTGGGTGGTGAGTTTGTAAAACATGGTGCATCTGACTAGGCCATAATGTTTCCCAAAGGCATCTTTCTAGTCAAGTGATAATATACCATACCCCGTTTCCATCTGTGGGAAGAGGCCCTCTTCTTTTTGATTTTGTGTTCCCTGTCTTTTATTCTTTCATATATACTGAGAAGCACCTGCATCTTGCTGCACTGGATATGCATGGATGGCATGTCTGCACACCTTCTTTGGTGAATTATTTTACCCTTTGTCCAATTCAGGATTATAATGGGGACTAGAGCCTGTTAAAGCTATTATGGGACAAGAAGAAGGGTACATGCTGGATGGGTTGCCAGTCTCACAGGGTCACCATAGAGAGATGGCGATTCACACCTATGGTCAATTTAGAATCACCAATTAGTGTAATGCATGTCTTTGAGCAGTGGCACAAAGCTGTGGTACCCAGAGAATATTCCCAGTCATTTCCACTTTGTTATAATGCCAGTATGACTGTGGAATATTTAGTAGCGAGGAAATTTCTGGAAATGTTGCACAGGTGGCTCCTGAGAGCGACCCATTCTTTCACAAAAGTTTATAGAAGAAGTCTGCATGCTTGGGTGCTTGATTTTATACACCTGTGGCCATGGAAATGATTGGAATACCTGAATTTCATGATTTAGATGGATGAGTGAACAATTTTGGCAATGTAGTGTAAATTGTGATATACCAAATGAAATCACCATAGCTCTTTAAATAGTGCCTCTGAGCTTAGAGGATGATGCATGTAATTACAGGATCATTTGTTGCCCTAGATGAAAACTATGCCATAAAATGTAATCAAACCACATCTGGCCACATGGTTGCATCTGCTCTACAGCTTACGTAAGATGTAGGCTAACCCAAGTCAGGACACGAGAGATTTAATATGAGCCAAAAAGCCGACAGGACACTGGGTCTTTATTTCCCACCATTAGACAATCATTAGACGTTCTTAAGAGTGTTTAAAGGAACAGTACTATAACATAAGATCAAGTAAAATGCTGCAGGAGTTACTGAGGATTGTTTGTAATGGATCAATTTACAGAGAAATTTCCCCTAACAAACCTATTGTAATATTATAATATTAAAAATGTGATTACTGAGTAATAAAGTTGACTATAATAAACAGCTTTATTTTACAGTACTTTTATTCTATAAAGTGTTGCAAATGACACTATAAGTAAAGATCTGATGATACATTTTAAAAAGGCTGATAGAAACATCAATGGTGGTATCCTGTGAGCTATTTTTTCAGTCTAATATAACTTGGGAAAAGATTGTATAGGTCTACTAAGCCTAGCACAAAAAGTAAGAAAATTTGGGTTTGATCATTGTTGTAACAATAAGTCCTGCACAGTTGGAAAGCCTGTTTGTTTGCCACATTTGTAAGGAAAATGCGTTTGTGGGTTGCGTCCATGAAAAACTTGCCAGTTCACTATTGTTTTGATCTTCTGGTAACCCAGGTGCTGACAATCAGGTGCTTGACTGGCGCCTGATTAATTGTGAGCATGGTCCCTGCTACAGTGTTTAGCTCATGTCTGCTCCAAGCATGTTTTCAATGATCTGGATAGGGCCCGTGGCACAGGGCAACTTCAACTGTCAAAAAACCAAGTTGGTGCATTATTTGGAGTGAACCCTACTACCATCTCTCATATAATGGGCGAACATAAAGTGAGCATCCCAAGAAGATGACACCACAAGAACACGGTTTCCTCAACCTGTCAGTACTTAGGAACCATAGGAAGTCTCACATTTACAGATTTGGAGTCAATATTTGCAGGATGATTTAGCCAACGGCTCTCTATCCACCGTACACAGTCAGTCTCATAGGGCTGTCAGTCTCATGACTGCCCTTCACCCTCAAGCCCATGTTGGTGCTGACAACATGCGCATTGTACCGTTATGTTCAGCGTTGAGTCCGGATTCTGCCCATATCAAAGTGTGGAGAATACATGAAGAAGGTTATGCTGATTGCTGCACTGGCAGGGAAATATCTTTTGGTAGAAGCAGAGTGATGGTTTGGGGTGGTATCTCCCTTACTGGAAAACAAGGCTTGCAATTATTATTGGAAATGTCACTGTAAAGAGATATCGAGATGATATTCGGCAACCCACATCTCCACAGTCTGGGACCGGACTGTGTGCCTTTTGTGGCTGTGTATGCTTCTTCCACTGAGGCCCCTGTTTGTTACATGAATAAATCCAATGCATATACTAGTCAACAGCAGTTTATATTTTATATCTGTACTGGATGAAGCATTTAATTGGACCATAATTTAAGTTTTGTTTTAGGTTGGGCTTTTTGGAATGTCTGTGTTCTTTATTTTCTAATATACTGTGTAAACTGTTCTAGAACAGCTCAGGAACCATAAACTCAAATGTGAGGAACAAGCCTGGTCCACAGAGAGTTCTCAGGGACCTGTGTGCATGTGTAAACTGTAAACTAAATACTCCCCTGCAGGAGTGAGTTGCAGGCAGAAGTGACATTTTTTGAAAAATGAAATACCCCACATTTTTATACAAATGTACTGTTTCTTTGCAGCCCGGTACAAAATGACACACAGTCCGATACCCGTCCTTGGCCCGGAGGTTGGGGACCTCTGCTGTAACCCACAGGACAGTCTGTCAAAATCCAAATGCCAGATATCGCCATGTTTTTGCCACAATGGGTCAGAACTCTTGGCGACATTTTAAAAAAATGTTGTGACAGATTAGTATTTAAAATCATTTCTTTTAACACCTAGTCCAGTGCTGTCTGGTAATGAAAAAGGCTTGACATAAAATAAAAAAGTTGAACTTTAGTGAAATGGAGCTCAGTATAGTAAATGGACTGATTCTTATATAGTGCTTTTCTACTCTCCTGGAGTACTCAAAGCACTGTATACAACATGCCTCATTCAACCTCACTCATACAAGCACTTCTAAACACAAGTGCAAACTAACCAACGTTCACACTCCGATGAACGCATCGTAGAGCAACTTGGGGTTAGTATCTTGCCCAAGGATATTTGGCATGCAGACTGGGGAAGCCAAGGATCGAACCACCAACCTTCCAATCAGTAGCTGATCTGCTCTACCACCTGAGCCACAGCCACCCCTGAATCAGCAAACTCAGAAATCTTATACAACTGAGTTTCACTCTGTCTATATAAAAGGAGACTGACAGGCACAGAGCTCCCATTAGGGGATAAAATCCCATTGTGAGGCCTCAAGCTTTTGTCATCACCATCTGAAACCACACGTTATGAATGGCAGGTGGCTCTGACTGTGAAACTGATGATCACTGTAATACACAATCATTAACCTATAAATATTCCTGACTCCAGTGGGGACCATAATTTCAAAAATCTAGTATTTTATTCAGTAACACATGAAACTAGTGACTGAAACCATAAACTAATCTGGAATGACGTGCAAATTAAGCACCACTGACCTGGGTACTGTAGTTTTTAGCAGTTGTTACCCAAACAGCAGCTGGATGGTGAATGTGGGATAAAAACTGCACCGAGTCTGTTTTGAGAAATTTTATATGTGCAGGGTTGTGGGGGGGGGGGGGGGGGGGGGGGGGGGGGGGGTCCCCCCCCCCCGGGGGGGGGGGGGTG
>VUQG01032755.1:0-10117 GCA_015106755.1 Etia nguti | reverse complement strand
TTCCACCCTGGCCACGGACACCATCTCATTAAGCCACCTCTTAAAACACGGGGCTGAAGGGGACCGCCACTGCAAAAGAATAAGTTTCTTTGCAGCAAGCATACCCATTGTGATTATCTGTTTTTGTGAGCAGGAGAAGGATTCGATTGAGGCAGAAGATCCAAGTATAGCAACTTTTCTGTGACTTAATTGTTGTTTTTTATCTAATAATTACTTTGGTCAGGTATGAATGGCAATGGTGGAGGTCTTTAGGAAATAAATAAAAATACAGTTAAAAGCTCCTTCACATCTTCCAAAGCCATCTGGTGGTCCCCGAGCCTTGTGAGATTAAAAAAAAAGAAAAGTTAGAAAATCAATTTTGTTCCCATGTTTACAAAAAAGAAACATGAACCATATCGTTTTTAGAAACTACCCTAAATAAAACCAATTTTTACTTCAACCCTCAAGTCACAGCCCTACAACTCTTAACATTATATCACATTTATGAAGGTGTACAGGACATTTATTATATTTATTATAACTGGGCAGTATTTATTACTGATCATAAAGCAGATCTGTTTTTCAGAGCATGAATAGTGTCTTTGTGCCAAGAGTTTCATCAGACACTCTCAAGTCGTATTGTAAAGGGTAGCTGTGAGATGCGTATTGGCTAACATAGTCTAATGGAAATATTGCCCTCTAGAAAAGTGTTGCTTCTTTCCTCTTGGTCTGTTTCCAACTGGCCTTTAAGGCAAGACACTAATCTTTGAGTCTGTACTTTCTGCAATGAATCAAGCAATACTTTTTGAGCAAGCTCCAGGGTGTTTATCTGCGAGAGCTAATAAATGAAAGTTATTGTGAACTAAAATCACAAAGATAGAGTGGTAATATTTGCAATAAGCAAACAAACCTTGTAAATAAATATAAATATACCAAATAAAGGTTAGACTGATATGATGGGCACGGTACTGCCTGTTATTTCTTTTAAGTTAATAAAATCTAATGTTTGTCGTGGTACTAATAAAGCCAGATAGAGCGAAGGAGGAAGACTTCTGACACCGACTGAACTCAGTGGTACTTGAGTTGCAAACTCCATTTCCTCCTGAATCATTTTGAATATCGTTCCTTTTTCTTTTGTATCAAAGCCAACAATGGCAGTTTAATTAGTCCCAGAGCTGGCCAACTCTCCCTATCACCATCAGCCTGTACTCATTCCACTCTCCATCTCTCTGACTCTGTGTTTCTTCCTATATCTCTGCCTGTCTCATCTGTCCTGTTACAACACAATAAGTCTATGAACTTGGAAGTCAGATCTACTTTTATGCTCATTTCATCATGCAGTCTCTCATTCTTTTGCCACATATCTACTCGGGGAGGGAGAGCACTGATACAGAGAGAGCTATGGTGAGCACAACCTATTCTAGCACTGAGACAAATTAACTGCCATTGTTGGCTTTGATACTGGGGTGAAGGGAAATGATGTTGAAAGGGATTCAGGGGGAATGGAGCTTGAGAATAAGGAACTGTAAGCACAGTAGGAGGTGAAGGGAGGGAGACGGATAGACAGCTTCAAAGCAAATACCGGGGTTTGTCTCATTCCTGTAGTTTTTCTTCTGATCCAAGTTGTTCCACTTTCTTTCTGAGCATACAACGGTGGCAAAACCTTATTAGATCCCAAATCGTGGATTCCAGAAATATAGACTCTGTCAACATGCAGCTCTGTGCTGACTGTAATAATAATTCTAATTCTGTTTTTTTTCTCTCCAGCAAGCAATTCAACAAACCCCCAGGCATGTGTAGAAACACTATTACTTCATTGTTAGAAATTGGTACTGCCGTTTAAAAACTCATTGTACTGGGAATTGCAACTACAGTATATTAGATAATTATGCACTTTTGAAGAAAGTTGGTTTAATGTAAGGACAAAGAGTTTTGTACAGAACACCACAATACATCACAATCCTTCAGTGAAAGCACGTGTTTTATCTGAGCTGGATAGCCTAAACTCTGTGTGAAACTTAATGTTACACCTATATTATTTTTACCCTAACTGTAATATTTCTCAAACGTTAACATGGTTGGTTTAGCAAGCAGGATTTTATAGCAGATAGAACTTTTAAAGGACATATGGCTAAAATAGAGTTTATTATCATTATTTAAGGTCATCAATTCAGGGTGTCAAGAGATCCAAATGGTACACAAAGGCAGGCTGCATAATACACAATGTTGCCATGGAGAACTAAGTTTGTGAGTAACACTTTTGCAAGTTCAGTACAAATCGAATTTACGCTAGTACTTATTACCTCCAGCAAATACCCATAGGGCACCTTAAAGTCCACAAAAGCTCCACTATATTAACACTTAGCATTAAATAAATCTGAAATATAGACTTGAATGCATAAGATGTTATTGTAATGTTACAGTGTACAGCCTTTTGACCCAAATCTGGAACAGTACAACTGTCTCCAGTCATTAAATAGAAAATATTCCTCTCTCTAATATCCATGAGACATGTCCTTAACAGCCCTTATTCACTACTGTTGTTTTTCAGTCTAATGTTGAGCACTTTGATGGCTGTTAAAACCAGCTGGATAAACAGTCGTTTAATTTGATCGTTGTAGCGGGAACTAATAGAAAGTCAGAAGCCACAAAAACGGTTGAAAATACAGTTCACAGGGGTGCAATACTGAAATAACAACTCTTAAACTGTAAAAATGTCTCCCAACAATTGTTACCACAGCTGGGAAAATCTGCGGTAACACACAAAACACAAAACACTCCAATCCCAACACGAAATTGGCTAACAAGAAAACAATTGCAGGCCGAGTGAATGAAGTGAAACAAAATGGCAATACACTCTGATAAGTGGTCGTGTCTGGCCACTGGGGACTACTGGAGGAAAGGAGGTCCTGGCAGGCACTGAGAGTCATAATAATATAACAGGGTGATACCACATCAGCAACACTGTACACCAGTAAAGCATTTGTTAAAGGGAATTTGCCTCTGATCTGGAAAAGAGTAGTATAGCATTGGCAGAAAAGAAACTGCCTAACAGAGTGACTCTCTATTCATTTAAAGGGTTGGTGTGGCTGAGGTGTCTGATGTTGAAGGGCGAAGATTATTTAATAACCTTGAGCTCATGACAGCTGTAAACATTTACAAGGTATGCTTTAAATAACCACCTTTAAGCTTCTGGCTTCTCATCCACCTTTTGAGGAGAAAAATATTCCAACTCAAGTCATTGCTAAGCCTCTTCATCATCCATCTGGCCTCAATGGAAAACTCTATTAGCACTGGAAAAGAGGAACAGCTGGATCATGTTGCTATGGGCAGAAGAAATGGAAGTTTGATATAATGTCCATTAGCAGTAGATGTGTTCACATGTGTTTTATGGGACAGATAAATCTGTTGGCGTCAGTGCAGGCAAGATAAATCAGGCTTCGCAGCACATTGTACATTAGATTGAAATGTTTAAAATCTACTGGGAAAACACAAACAGAGCAAACTGAATTCGATTCATCCGGGTTTTTTCTCTACAGAATAAAAGTGTTTATTAATGAAAGGCATATTTCATATTAATATTTCAAGTGTTGTGTTTTAATTGCTTGCTTATAGCTCTTGTTTTAAAGAAATAGTGGGCAGGACCCTTAACCCTTGAGGGAAATTTGTTGTGGATTTAAGTACTGTCACAGAAGCTGCCTTCACAGAATCAATTTTTTTTTAAAATATAAAAAGGAGAAATAGATTTTTTTTTTAAACAGAAGTCTGTGTTTAATCACATACAAACCAGTCACCTTAGTAACAACAAACACAATACCCCTACTGCAAATAACTTAAAAAGTGTTTGATGTAGTGACAAATGCATTTTTAAAGAGATCCAGCCCACATTTTGGGACTCTATATCTTCTGCCAGAAATGCAAGAGCTCATACTCAGGATAAAATATATGCAACAGGTCTGACAGAATACTGGCTGCTTATAAATGGACTGGAGGGAGAGGTCTTCAGTCCTGCCCATCACCTTCATGGCAGACCGCACCAGACGCAAAAGCTTAGATTTTGCCATGATGATTTTTTCATCATGGCAAAATCTAAACTAAACTTCTCCAGTTTAGTTCTCCAGTACAGCCTGACAGAACAGAAAATTTATTTGCTGGCCGACACCAAACACACTTAGTCTGTTTAAAAAATACAGCCTTTGGTGTAAACGAGAACACAGATTATGGTCATTGGTAATTGAGGTGAATACCAAGATACTTATAGGCTTTGATCTGACTGATTTCTTCATTATGGATATGCACTGGGGTGTGGTCTTCCACTGTTTGAGGATGCAACACCATCTTGTTTTTTTGGTGAGGTTTTTTGGTTGTTTTTGAGGGGGGGGTTGCATTGATGACTAAGTGGTGATCATGACACCAAAAGACAAAAGTGTTATCATATAGTATGGCAGTGTCATCCAAAAGTTTGTGATCTTAACTTAACTTTCAAAGTGTACTTTGCACAGATAAGATACGGGTCCACCTTGAAATCATGGCTCACTCTTTACGTCGCCAAAATCTTCCACTTATCTGAAGTCAGGTCGTGCTGGCAGCAGGCTAAGCAAGGTATTCCAGATGTCCTCCCCCAGGAGGAACTGGAAGATGTGGCTGGGGAGGACGAGAGATATGCTATTTCTCCTGGGCAAAAAAGCATGTGAGTGCATGCCTCAAATAGTACCAATAGGCATAGTTAGTTTTGATTTGATTTACATAGGTTGTGATGTTTTTCAAACACAGGCACAGTCAGCTCATTTCAGTATAGCGTGTTCAATTTACCAAGAGCCACACGACTTAGAGCGACATTTTTTACTAACAGGACATGCACAGTTTGCTAATTGTAATCAGAAAATCATATAACTATAGGTTACACAGGTGTATATTATATAGGTCTACGGTGGCAGTGTAGCTAACTGAGTCATTATAATGGAAACAGGCTCCAGTATTTGACAGACCCCCATGCGGGATTTTAAGCTGAATGATAGTATTTTGACATGCTCTTTTCAGATTTAAATATTGGGCCAGTTGGCAGAAATTCCATGTCACAAACATTTTGAAATCAGTTCCAAGCTTTATTTAAATATTCACCCACTATATTTTGAACCTTGAGAAAAGCACTCCCAGAAATGCATATGTTCTCACTGTTCTCTTTTTGTAAAGACCAACCGTAAATGCAAGCAAATGCAGGTAAACTTAAGGACTGCTAGAAGTGAAACAGGACAATGTGGCAACTGACAGACCTACAACTAAAGGTACATATACTGAAAAGTATTTCAGAACTGAATTTTTCTACTGTTTATATTTATATGAGCCATATGAAAAAATTTAAATTGTGTTTAAATATAACATGAGTTTAAATGCTGAATTATAATGTTGCATCCATTCTCTCCTGTATTTCTTCCTTGTAATAGGTTGTTTGGCCTCTGCGATCACTTACAGTGGATAGTTGAGCAGAAACACTTCTTGTGGATTGTCTGTTGGCCTAAATGGTGACAGCACATTTATGCTGGCCAGAGTTACACATTATTACAAACAAGGGACAATAAGCAATGTTGAAGAATTGTTTTTTTTTTCTATCATTACCTTATGTGACAAGTACAGTCTTAAAATGTGGCATCATTTCACCTGAAACGCACACATGCGATTGCTCAGGTTAAGATCTAACTGCTTTGTTTCACTTCTTGCTCAGTTTTCTGAAAGGAAATAATAGCTTTCACCTGCTCTGTGTCAGCTTTGAGAGAGGCTCAAGTGTCGCTGCTTCTTCAAAAGAATTGGCCATTTGTTATTATCCCAACAGCAATGAGCATTACCTCAGTTTCTGCGCCACTTGATTCAGTGTGCCACTTGATGATGGAGGTGAGCGCTATTGTGAAACATGGAATTGCTGAGGCAATGCTATCACATAAACTCAAGACAAATACATTTCAAAGAACACTTAGGCCTTTTATAAATAAGTAAGTTTGATTCTGATTGTTATATATTCTGAATAACTGAGCAATTTTTGCTGCGCTCATGAAGATTTCAAGAACGACACCTCTTTTCCTTTTATTTTGCCTTTTAATGCTTAATACTGCAACAGATTTAGGTTATGAAAATCAAGTGAAGACGGTATTGAAATGCAGAGCTACATTCACTGTTACTAGAGCTCGTCACAATGGCACCATTACACTGCTCAAAAAAATCATAGGAACGCTTCTAAAACACATCAAATCTCAATGGGAAGAAATCCTGCCAGATATCTACACTGATATGAACTGAGGAGTGATGCATAAAAAATAAAAGGATGCCACATTGTTTGATGCAAATGAAAATCATCAAACTACAGATGGCTGAATTCAAAGACACCCTGAAAATCAAACTAAAAAAATGACGCGGTAGGCTAGTCCGTTTTGATGAAATTTCATTGCAGCAACTAAAAGCAGTACTCAGTAGTTTCTTTGGCCCCCACGTGCGTGCATGCCTGACAACATCACGGCATGCTCCTAATGAGACAACAGATGGTGTCCTGGGGGATCTGGACCATGCCATCACTGAGCCTCTGAACAGTGTGAGGTGTAACCTGCTGGGTCGAACGGACCGAGACAAAATTTCTCAGAAGTGGTCTATTGGATTTACTCAGTGTTATCAATTCACATGAGCCCAGGCATCGTCATGCACCAGGAGGATTCCAGGACCCACTGCACCAGTGTAGGGTCTGAAAATTGCTCCAAGGATTTCATCCCAATACCTAATGGCAGTCAAGGTGCCGTTGCCTAGCCTGTAGAGACAGCAAACCGTTCACTACAGATTCTCCAGATGTTTTCACCCTTTTCTCTCAGTACTGTCATGTGCTCAGGATGAAGCTGATCTATGAAAAACACAGGGCAAAAAACATGACAATTATTCTTTCCTCCTCTCAGGTATGGGTGTGGTTGCCTTAAATGTCACTGGCCCACCTGATTCTACTTGCTTGTGTCCTGCTGTGTATAAAACCACCCTCCTCCTCCGCATTCTTCTGTTGAGATACACTGTAGTGGTAGTGAGATCTAGGCCTCATAGTTAGGAAGCTGTTTTTTCTTGTCATTAAATTGAGCCCCAAACATGCATCTCTTGTTTTTCTCCATTGTAGAATCTGTTTTGGTGTATCTGCCTGACCCACTCTCTGACCCATAAGATGAGTCATTTAAATCAGTTCCAGATTATTTGAAGCAACACCTGAGAAGATAATATCACTAATCATTTTTTGTGGTTTGAGGAAACCAGTCTGAGAAGACACAAAATCTGGCAATGTTGTGTTTGATACATTTCTGCTACTCTTCAAGCACTTCCAAGCCTGAGTTTTAATAATTAAAATATTTTAACCTTTTCCAGTTGGTACTGCATCTCGAGTCCTTTGTGTAACTGTCACACTTTACTATTATTTTAATATATTCACAGTATGTAAGAGTTTAACCAGTAGATTGCTGTTTATTTTGTTTTTATTGGACTGACTGGAAAGTGTACTTGCATAATGATTAAAAAGAGCTCAGGTTATTGTTTGTGTTTTAATCAAAGTACATTTTGTGCTCTTTGTGAGTGATTAAGCCCTACAGGCCTTTTTGTACCCTTTTGCTGTACCTGCAGGGTTAATCATATGGAAAGCAAAAATAAAACATAGCATCAGTTCAGGGAAAGCGTTTTGCTAATGAGTTACAGTCCTCCAGAATTGGGGGTTGCAAGTCGCTTTGCAACCCAGCTCCACCTCAGCTGTACGTGACTAAATCAGTCTCGTACCTGTTGTCCTATTCACCTGTCATGTGTTAGAGTTCTACCAGAGAGTTCTACCATACATGGCAAACATAAATTATTTCATATGGAAATATAATGTTAGCAACACTGTTTTTACTGTTTTCAGTGTGAAACGGATACAGAGAGTTTGCAACCCTTCAATAAGAAGAACAAATGTGAACTTTAATAACATAGCTTGAGAAAAATGTGCTTTTTCTATCTGTTTGGTATTACGACTTGTGATTAATGCAAATGTAGTGTAATGTGGTGTATAACAAATTACCAAACATATGTATTTCTAGAGTGCACTGCTTTATTAAATGAGCAGTGTTTTACTCTACTGAAAAATGTATTCTTTAATTGGCTCATAAACTCGCAGAACAGCTTTTTAGTAATTACACATTGGGTTGGGAGCAGTTGTAGAGCTGCATATGGTACCAAGAAAACATGGATCAACAAATGCAGTTTTTAATCAGGAATAAAATGTACCACTCACTGCCCCACTCTTTTATCACACATCTCACCTAAAGGTCAGTACTGGAAAATGTGCTCACTGCTTGTCTTGTTAAATTTAAATATAACACCTACATCTCTTCATTAAGTAGCTACTGCATGCAAACAGGCTGCAGGAGAAGGGATGAATGTCTCATCCTGGTATTACGTAGGTTGTCTGACTGGACAGTGTAACAAGCTGTCTGATGGCTTCCACATTGCTCATGTGAAAGCCATTTTGACAGCCACGGAGATGAGGGAGTGAGACGGAGAAGGTGACAGAGGACAAGAAAGAGAGTACAACAAATGAAGAAATGGAAAATGAGAACATTAATGGCTTAAGTATTCAGATGGCCTTTATGTACTGCAGACATTTCAGTTTTGATTTCTATGTGTTAGTATTTTCTTCATTGTCTAAGACTACAACTATAAAGTTTAAGCAGCCCTGAGTTACACTGTATTCTGGTGTGTGTAGTAGTGTAGGTGGTGAGATGCAGTGTAGTTATGTGAAGAAGAAAGCACTCCCTCTTTAAATTCTAAGATGTTACATCCATGTATATGGCCATAATAAATCATTTTAAAATTAGGTAAACTTCAGATCAACAGTATCATTATTTATTTCACAAAAACTAAGAAAAATGTGCAAGCAGTCCTGGAAAAAACTAAGCACACCCTTACTCATATCATCAGTTAATCAGATGCATCTGATTAACTGATGATATGAGCACCTATAAAAGCAAAAGTTCGGGCAGTTTGATGGTTTGGAACAGTCAGGCGTATGTGGCCATTTCCAAACATTTTGAAGTCCATTATTGTGAGTAAAATATGTCATTGTTCACAAGTGTCACATTTAAGCTTCCACTCTTACCAGAAGTGGATGTCCCAGCAAATTCAGAACAATGTCATGCCATGCAATACTCGGAGAAACTGCAGAAAACCCAAGAGTCACTACTCAAAATCTACAGGCATCAGTTAACATGTTAAATATTAAAGGTGATGACGGCACTTGTTTGGAAGAGTTGCCAGATTAAAGCCTTTTCTCTCTAAATGGGGCATGATAGTGTGGCTTGAGTTTCCCAAGTTGCATCTGAAGAAAACCACAAGCTTTTTTCCTTTGGACAGACAAAGCCAAAGTGGAAATGTGTGGCTATAATGCACAGAGAAACAAAAAAACACAGCATATCAGCACAAACACCACATACCATAAAACCAAGTGTAAGACTCGTTTGGTATCCGGGGCACCTTTTCAACCATGAACTCTGTATACCAAAGTTTCCTGGATTCAAATGTGAGGTGATTGTCCAACAGCTAAAGCTTGACCAATATTGTGTGATGCAACAGTAACAGTGACCATAAGCACAGCAGCAAATCTACAGGGTGGGCCATTTATATGGATACACCGTAATAACATGGGAATGGTTGGTGATATTAAAGTCCTGTTTGTGGCACATTAGTATATGTGAGGGGGCAAACTCCTCAAGATGGGTGGTGACCATGGTGGCCATTTAGAAGTCGGCCATCTTGGATACAACTTTTGTTTTTTCAATAGGAAGAGGGCCATGTGACACATCAAACTTTTTGGTAATGTCACAAGAAAAACAATGGTGTGCTTGGTTTCAACGTAACTTTATTCTTTCATGAGTTATTTACAAGTTTCTGGCCACTTATAAAATGTGTTCAATGTGCTGCCCATTGTGTTGGATTGTCAATGCAACCCTCTTCTCCCACTCTTCACACACTGATAGCAACACCGCAGGAGAAATGCCAGCACAGGCATCCAGTATCCGTAGTTTCAGGTGCTGCACATCTCGTATCTTCACACCATAGACAATTGCCTTCAGATGACCCCAAAGATAAAAGTCTAAGG
>VUQG01032748.1:0-25613 GCA_015106755.1 Etia nguti | reverse complement strand
GACCTGCAAAACACAGCGAGGAAGGACGGTGAAACTCCCGGAAAATACATCACTTTGCTTTTTATTCGAAGTAGCCTATCATGAAGCCAAGTGTACAAATTACAATGACTTTAATAGAGATAATAGATAAATATGAGCCATTTGTTAACTGTGCTGCAGCACAAATGGAAATTTAGCTTACAGTGACCAGAATGCAGTGCAGGTCCCGCGGGGCCTCGTTGCCGCTGATGTCATCCATGTTTACCAGCTCTACCAGCCGTCTCATGTCTTTCGACCACATGATGCTGACGTTCTTCTTGTAGCACATATCCTTTAGCTGGATTAGATTCATATGTAACATAATGTCACCCTCTGTTTCCATTTCGCTGGCAAGGACGCACAGGACGACTCTGTGCGGGTTTCTGCGGGAAACAGGACAACAGTAATGTCACCATTGCCACGTTGTTCCACTATTAGATCAACTGCTTCATTTACACTTAAAAATTAAAATACTTACCCTTTCATGTATTTGTAGGACTCAATTACACCGATTCTGAGGCAGTTCTGGTGATGAGCTTCCACGAGCAGCTCCTCCAAAGCCTGACCCACCATCTTCATCCTACAAATGCGCAAACGGTTAGAAATGTGCACAAACTAAGACAAAACAGCCCCAAAGTCAACAAATAACCCCCAAGAAAGACATAAACAATGAGAATACACCCTAAGGTAGGACCCAACATTAGAAACTGCTATAAAAACCAAACATGGGATGAAATTTGAGCAAACTTATAATGTATCATGTAGCAGGGGTGCGTAATTACGCACCACTGCAGAGATACATTGTAAGTTTTAATTTGGAAAATTGAGACTTACAAAATCAAGTTACTAGCGTAACGCAATATAGTGATTAAAGAAATCAAATCATTTTACACACAACGCAGAACGTTGCGCTGAACTGAAATACAAGCAAACTGTGAAAAAAAAACGTGAAGTCTTACATCCACTGTTCGGTCATCTTGGATGTAGCAAAAGTGCAAAAATCTAAAGCAGGAGCAGAGTGTATGTCTTTAAGAGAAAACTGAGCCCACAGTGGATCAGGTCCTTCGTTTATACTCAGGTGGGGTGGGTTGGCCCACCCTAACACAGCAGGAGGTTTGAAGGTAGACAGTTTTAAATGGTTTTAAAAATGTATTTGCAAGTCACGTGTGCGAATGCTTGTTACACAATTCAAAAGTCCGAAACAGAATTTTTTTTTTTTTTAAACCCAAGTACAGCTACAATTTTTGGATGGGAGGTTCTGACACTATTATACAGCTAGCACCTCTTAATAATCATGTGCAATTAGATGTGGTCGACCGAAGCAAAATTTTAGACCAGGCCACCCAGTCCACGATTATTCTAATATTTATTGAAAATTGGAAAATAAAAAGTAAAATTAATACTTTAATTGAGGTCTAACAAACATGTCTGGGCGTCCCCCTTATCCCCTCTTTTCCTACAGACCTGAACTGAGCCTTCTACACAGCAACACCAGGTTTCGGACCCCTACCCCCACCCTGTCGTTGGTGGGGTGTAACTGGGACAGAGAACCTTGTTCTCTGCATTGTCTCTGCAGATCTCATTTCGCCTAAAAAATTTAGGCAACACTCTTGCCTTAAGATGAAGTGCGTAGGAACTTAAACTCGAAATTGAAGATCTGCAGTTTCCGTAATTTCATGATCGAATTATTCTTTTGAATTGCGAGTTGATTTGAGTTGAATTGAGTTTTTAATTTATTTTTCTCTTTTGTTGCGCATTTGTGGACTTCCTGAGGTTTTTAAATGGTTTGGGGTTTCCCGGATCCAACTTCAGGAGGTAATCATGATTTACAATGATGTAAATATAACACCCCAAGAGAAAGAAAAAACATCATGTTTAAACATTTCCGTTAGGAGAATTAATCAAATCAAACTTACAAGTATCCATATTTAGACTTCCAGAGACCAATGTAAAACTCTTCTGTTTTAAAATAAAAATGTTATTTGTCATATTTCTCAAAAAAAAAAACCCAACCCAATTTTATAATGCACGTAAAATAAAATTTTATTCTTAAACTTCAAAACTTACATTTTAACTACTGATTTTATCTATTGTTCCTTTCTTTTTCTTTTTTCTTTTCCATTTTAAATCATGCTTTTTATTTGTTTTTGTTTTTTAATGTCTCTGTAAAGCACTTTGAATCACCTTGCTGTTGAATTGTGCTATATAAATAAACTTGCCTTGCCTTCTTATTTATTTAAACTTTTCTTAACCAGTTAATTGCCAGTGGGGTCAGAAAGGTCCTTCTACAGGTTAAATAATACTTCAAACATTATGTTTGTTATTGAAATTCTGTATATTCAAATATTTAACCCCCCAAAAAGAGAAAAATGAAACAAATCTTTTCCCTGACCCTGAACATAGCGCAAACACCGAAAGTCACAGCAAATCTTGAGCTTTTTCCTTTAATTTGTCACGGGTTTTCAGTAACAAATTCAGCTTAACGACTCTTTTCACACTGAAACACACTCCACCCACTTATTAACGGTTCTTTTATTTTATATATTCTGTGTATAAGGTGTGCATATCCTTTTGTGTAGATACTTACGTTATTATGCATTACATACATTCTCTGTGTACCTCTTAAACTTATTTTATCTTTATTAATCTTATTTTATTATCCGAAAAAATCTGAATGTAAAAACCTACAAGCTGCAGAGAGATGCCAAACAGTGACAATGAAGATCTATCTGTAAGATAGATATGAAAACAGGTTGTCCAAGGTCATTCACTAAAGAAAGTGTCAAACTGACTCACTGTTACAGGGATTCACCTGAGAGAACCATCAATAGTCACCGTTCACCCACAGTTAGTGAGTCTGTCAGTTCTATTTAAAATATTCAGTTTTGGTAGTTTTGATGTTTTTTGTAGGCACTTTATTATAGCCATGTAGGCCCAAGAAAAGATTCACGAAGTTCAGAGTAGACATTCAAATAAAACCTCTGGAGAAAATTGCAGTGGGTGTCGGAAAATGTCACCAAAATGGGCAATTCCTGTAATATTTAATGTATTTGGATTTTTTTTTTTCAAGTTTTGTCAACAAACAATAGCCTGAAGTAGTTTTGTATTTGTATCTACTTATTTTTCGTCACCTAACTAAACTGAAATGCTTTTTCAGATCTAGTTTTCCTTTAGTTTTAGTTCACTGTATTAACCTTTAGTGTGAATTTTCTGCACACCTCTAAAAATGAAATAAATCAACAGGGATCACAAACACGCAGAATATACACGAGTGCCTCGTAGCTCCTTCTGAATATAGAGCACACGATGAAAAGAAAACGTTAAACTTAAACATGTCTGGATGCATGCTCAGTAGTCCAGGTTAGGAAATCCCACAAAGTTGGTTCTGTTCATCTGGACGTGGCGTTTTCAGTGGGAGAAACGTTTCGTCACTCATCCAAGTGACTTCTTCAGTCTCAGCTGACTGCAGGTTTCCCAAAATGAAAACGCTACGTCCAGATGGACAGAATCACTTCACTTGCTCCTGCAAATACTTGCTTGGTTGTGTTTTTCAAGAAAGATGGACACAAAGCCCAGTTTGAGGGGCAATCACCCTTTGTACTTTATATACATATTTAAAATAGAAAATCTGTTAGTCCCTTAGGAGAGAGCATCCACTTCTTTGTATCATAATTACAAATAATTTTTGTTTGTTTTGTTTTTCTTTTGTTTTTTCTTTTGTTTTAGTTTTCCACCTCTGCTTCTCCCACAAAATTTTGTCTTTCTGCCTGACCGCGACTCAGTCCTCCCCGCTCCTTATGGAAGCTACAATGGGACACTCCCGGGTTCTTTCCATATGAAAAGCTTCTCCATTTGTTCCCTAACGAGGCCCATTAGCGACCATTCAACCTGTTATCAAAATCAAAATGAGGACCTGATAAAAGAACACGTGCATTATCATTACCGGAACCGATTAGCTTTACAAAAGAAAGGGCGAGGAGCACAGGAGCATCGGACTTCAGGACTAAAAGGACTTAGAAAAAAGATATAATAATCCAGTTTGGAAGATGTAGAAACATTTGCTTTCCTTTGAATATAATGCGACGTAGAATAGGAAAAAAAAAAGGAGGAAAGAGACCAGAGGAAAAAGGTAGATTGTATTTTGAAGCGGAACTGGTCCTTTAAGTAACTTCAAGATCCAGTTACACACACGTAGACCCAATGCGCTTAAAGGTGCGACTGTAAATTATAATTGTAAGTACAGCTAAAATGTCCCAAAGTAACTCGTGTTATCAAGAATGCAACAACTGAGACAGCTTCTATGCAGTTGGTTTGTGAAATTGACTCAAATTCATCCTAATAGTGTGGACTTCTGTACAACCCCAATTTTTTATCTTAGTAAGTCAGTGTCTTAGAGCAGTCTGCTCTAAGCCCTGTAGAAGAGGAATAAGAAACACCAAAGGAGGATAGGGTTCTAGTAAACAGTGCAGCACCTGGAACGTCACTCTCATCACCAACATACAGACTTCGCTAGAAAAACAAGAAGTTTGAACCCAAAACCCTCTTGCAGTAAGTCAACAGTCTCAGGGCAAATGCTTGGTTTTCTTAGGCTACCACAGTGGTTCCCAAAGTGGAGCGCAGAGCCATTGCAGGGGTGGCGCGGTATGAGTAAAAAAAAGAATACTTGGACACTGCTAGCATAATGGACAGGTTTTTGACAGGGCTCCCACACAAACGCAAATCAGAAGATGAAGCATCGTCAAACATGCGTCCAAACCAACAATCCTTCCAAGCCAAAGACTAGAAAATATGATGACGCATATCTTACCTTTGGTTTCACCTGCACAACGGTGGTGCCAAGTAAGGGTGAGTTTCAATAATCGATTTTCCGATCGATTTATTAAATCCTGAATCGATTTTTAAATATAAATGAATTTTGCCAGAAACGCCAGAATCTCAGGTTAAAGCTCACAAAACTAACTCAACGACCACCAAGCAGCTAAAACAGTAAATGAGAGCAGGTACACGGATTCCACACAAAGACGTAAACACAAAGCGTGGATCCAACGCATCAGAATCTGCTAGATGTCGGCTTTCTCACCTGATGGCATGTACACATGTTGGTGCTGAAAGCCGACATCTCACAGCTTCTGATGCTGCAGGTTTTGTCTCTCTCCAACCAAAATTCACTGAACCAGCAGTAAAAGAAGATCAAAACTACGCTTCACATTTGATAAACATCGTCATTAATTCCTTCTTACTTTGGCTGTTTTGCTTCAACCACGATAAAAATCACACTTCCTGCACAGCTCTCTCTCTCTCTCTCTCTCTCTCTCTCTCTCAGTGTACTTCAAGAACAGTTTCCCTAATCTAAAATTCTCTGTTTTTTGCATTATTTGCTTGCTTATTACGCACGAGTCTACCGTTGTGTTCAGTGCCGCTGACCTCTGTTTTCTTTCTTTCTTTTTTTAAATGACTTCCAACAAGAAAGTCTAATTTCTGCTGTTCAATACTGAAGAAATATAAACTTTTAAAAATTATGCCAAATTGCAAAACTCTTAGCTGTGTCTCTAATCAAACCTCTGTAACTTTGCTCTGCTTCACTTCAGCAGCATCAGGTAATGTTCATATGTTGATTCACGGTTTTCTTCAGTTTTTTGATCTACTGCAGAATATTTCTAGGGTGGTTTCTGCTATAAAAAGCCAGAACAGGAAAATCTCCTTTATGTTTTTCTGTGTTTTATCCTCAGTTACTTTGACACAAAGGCATCTGTGATGCTCACACCTCTGATGAAGTCTCACAGTGTCAGTACTGATAAATGATCAGAATTATAATATTTCTGACTTTCTGCATCAAAATCGAATCGGAATCCAATCGATTATAGAAATCAGTGAGGATACCCAGCCCTAGTACCAAGGTAGGTCTCCCTGACAGAACTTGTTTCTCCTGCGTCGGGATCACCCGCTGGGCTGTCCAAATCACGGACAAATAGTATCCCACATTCTTGATTTTCAGTTCACAAACACTTCTTATAATGACTAACTACTCCTGAAATATTGGGATGTTAGCTCTTTATACAGTAAAGTCACAGTGGGATACAAATAATATCAGGCTGATCCTGCCACAGTTTGTCCCCCCTGTCCAAACCACGGACAAACAGTATCCCACCGTTGTTTATGTTTTTAAACCCATTTTGCACAGAGAGGCCTTTTTTGATAAATGTATTGATAGCAGTGTTGAATATTCTTACACAGTAAAAAACAAAACAAAACAAAAAACGAAACAGCTACACGTAAAATAATGACACCATAAAGATGGTTTCTTTTTCTCTTATTTAAAAGAGGCAGTAGCTTATTTTATTGCAACCTGTAATTTATTGCAGTTTAATTTTATTTGTAAAATTCTTTACAAAAGGTTTGAGGTGTGGAATAAACTGCAATGGAGTTTGAAAATAAAATCTGTGTGTGTGTGGTTGGAGGGTGTGTTTGTGCGGGGGAGGGGGGAAGAATTTTTTGTAAAACAAAGGGGGGCCTAGCAAAAAAAAGTTTGGGAACCACTGGGCTACCGTATTAAAACATTTTGGTGAAACACTGCCATCTAATGGTGAGATTCTTTGGTTACATTTGGCAAATTGCACAAACTTATTTGCCGAGAACGTCATTGAAGTTTACCTGTATTTGAACCACCCTCATGTGCCAGTATTACTGTATTTTATCACTTCTATCATCAGTTGATCATACAATATTTCGTGGCTGTGCACTTGATAGAGGTATTTTTTTGTTTTGTTTTGTTTTGTTTGGATCAGCCTGAAACAGTGTCACAAAAAAAGAGAGAATCCCAAAACAGGATAAAGACCAGGGTAAAGTCCAGAATCCAGATGTTTAATCAACAAAATTAAGATCCATTTCAAGTCCATTTTTTCAGCAGTTACCCAGAGCTAATGACCATGGGTAATGGATGGCATGTAGCCTAGTAGATCCAATACTTAAATGCCCTTGCTTGGGACATCCCCAACTCAGGGGAAGCAATCTGCAGTTTAACAGCAGAGAACCCTGCTAACCTAAGGGATCAAACTATTTCTTCATGCTATTCCAGCTGTCACAGAGTGAAAAGCAGGGTAAACCCTGGACAGGTTGCTAGCACATCGTTATGTGTGTTAGCCCTAGAGGATCCTTTGGGGTGGATGTAGTAATATGGGACAGTGGGTCCATTTTTCCAAGTTGTCTTGTGCTCCATAAACAAAAAACAGAAGAGATGTTTGTGTTCCTGGGACAAAATCGGGTATGTTTTCTTTTGTAGCTGATTTGCGACCGTCAGTGCATGGCGTCCAGTGGCCTGGGTCAGTCCAACATTCCTTCAGGGAGGTACAACAAATATTCAGTTGTACCTCTGTCATTAGGCTCATACATGCATTGTTTTTATGTATCACCCTACTCTCAGCACCACTTGATTGAAACCTCCGTAAGAGGTATATATAATATATTTATATATAATTATAAATCTTTGGTCAATAAATGCTTCAGAGGTTAATGAACGCCCTTCATACTGTAGAGCACAGAGTAACACTGTGATGGATGAACCTGGGGAAACCTGGGGTTCAGTATCTTGCCAAAATAGTTTAACATGCAGATTGAGAATCGACTGACAAACTGATTAGCAGATGCCAGCATTAACTATTGAGTAAGTACACACATTAAGGCATTTTCCCCAAGAGGCCAGAACAAAAACCTGTGAAATGTTACCAAAAAATCCACTCTGCATTTATCTCCCTTTAGTTTGCTAGTTTGGTTGCTCGTTTGTTTGTTTGTTTGTTTTTGCAAAGGCCATACAGTCTTTTTCTCAAATATTGCCCCAAAACATAGTGTTAGAGAGACAATTTCTATTATACAGGGAACCTATGGGGGAAAAAAAATAATCTTTTTTTGTACTGTACTGCGGTCTTGAGGCACTCCAATTTCTTTCTTTTTTTCTTCCTATTTTATTTAAAACAAGCTAGACTTTTGTATAGTTTCTAAAGCTGCTGTAAGCAGTAATTCTGCAGGCTTTCTGAAGGTCTTTCAAAGTTTTTCTTTAGACATCCTTTTTCACACATTTTAACTCTAGCCCTTACCTGACCATTTTTGTTGAGCTATTTAACACTGGCATAAAAAAACGAACCTAACCCAAGGAATAAAACTGTGCCAAGGAACTTTGTAACTAGCAGCCTGTTGTGGAAACACAATTTCTTCCAATTTCTTTAGTTGAATCTATGAAAAATGCCAGAGATAACACAATTCCAGGGATGTAAAATTGTATTCTTGGACCAAAAGGTGATTCCTAAAGAGGTATTAACTGAAAGCTTAGCATATCAAAACATTCTATTCATTTTGTCATTGAATCATTTGAGGAAACTGGACAATTGGATGACAAAATAAATGTCTTAAAAAACTATCTACAGCATATGAACAGTATCTGAAAATCCTTAATAGGAAAACATCTAGCAAAGACCTGATACAAGACCTGAGAGATGCATCTGGCCCTTCAGTTATTCCATCTGTTTGCAGAAGTCTCATCAGAAATGGTCTTGGTGGAAGGATGGCTGGAAGGAAAACTCTGTTAAGGAAGAGAAACGGAGAAAAGACTGAGTGATATAATTATACAAAAACTGGACTGAAAAACAGGGGCAACAGCTCCTATAGAGTGATGAATGCAGACTTAACATTTTTGGTCCAAATGGTAAATACAGTGGAGACTCTGTTGTGGTTTGAGTCCCCTTTTCAGGCAATTTTGTTGGATCTTGTCAAATTTGATGGCAATATGAACACAAAAGTAGATTCAGATTTTGATCCGCCATGTAATTCCATCTTGAAAGCATCTAATTGGCAATGGATCCATTTCTCACTATGGCAATGATCCTAAACATACTACAGATGCAGTAAAAGCATACATAGATAGGAGAAAAACAAAGAAACAAACAAACAATGGAACACTTTCAGTCATGGATTGGCCTCCCCGGAGCCAAGCCACAATCCAAAGAATAACTTTGAATGACCTTCAAGAAGCCTGGAGATTATTCTTGCAATTATTTCATTAAGTATTTCTTGTGTAAGTATTATTATTTATTTGAATTTAATGACATAGTCTTTAGACTACTTAAGGCCTATTTGGTCTTGCACCAAAATGTATTTCAGTTCTTCTGACACCAATCATAATCTGAGGCTCTGATGGCCGTCCCACAGTGCAACAATCCAACATCCTATGGAGCCAAAGCTGAACAGGCCTTTTCTGTTAGGCTACTCATATTTTTTGGAAGAACCTTCCTGAGGACATCAGACTGGAGAGCTCTCTCTTGTCATTTAAATATTTCTTTCTTTTTTATAAGGAGGCATTTTCTGTGGCTGTTTATGAAAGAAAGAATTGATAATGATGACAAAATGGACCAATGAAGAGAGGCTAAACTATGGATGTTTGTGTATACTCTGTATATAGATTCAGTATATCTATATAGTAGACTAATGTACATTTCTGGAAATGTCAAAATTCAAAGAGAGATTGAAGTACATACATTCCCCATACATTTATACTTGCTCCTCTGCTTTGGATACTTTCTAATAAAGCTGGTACGCTGAATAGTACACTGTAATTAGATCATAAGAAGGTGAGCATTTTGGATGCTTTAAAACAGACTTTGCACTTATCGTAGTATTGTATAATTACTGATGATATACCTGAAAGAATGAAAATACTTTGCCCTTAGCACCTTATTTAACATTAAAGTTATGCTATGCTTTATTTAGCCTCATGTGTTCGATTGCTCCGATGACCTTTGTTCCACTGTTTCATGGATATTTCAGTCTCATGGAGAAATATCGTCTTTAAAGTGCATACCTGTTGTAAGGGCATTGGTGAGCCCTCATACATATCATATGTTATAGCCTTCACCGTCAACGGATCTCAACTGAAGCTCAGAAAAAATGAAACAGAAAAAGAGATTTTATATTAAACCCATATTTCTATGATTTGTTAGTTACTGCTTGTTTATTGAGGAAATTCTGAAGTGTAAAATATGAATAAACCAATACACAGACAATGAAAAATGTAAATTTTTAAACTAATTTTTAAACTGATCTTGAGCAAACAATGTATGATGTGTTAGTTAAACTAACACATCATACATTGTTTGCTTAGTAGAAATTGTAATGGGTATATTGTTTATGTGTATAAATATTTATTTTATTGCTTTCTTTCATTTTATACTGTTTTCTTCCATGAATATCTAAATATAGCAATACATATAATACTTTAATGTATTTAATTGGTATCTATTTCTGTAAAAAAAACTATAAGAAAACACTATAAAATATAAAAAACACATAATTATTTATACACGTAAAGTGTAAATCCTTAGATCGGGCCACCAGGTGGCGCAGCAACACCAGAAAAATCTGTTCATACAGCCACGCCAAGAGATTTTCTGCTATTTTCAGTGGACAAGTGCTAAATCAGTTAAGTGCTTACAATGTAAGCGACAATACACAATATTCCATTGTTTATTAGACAGCTTGCCCTTGATAATCCTAAATATATGTGGATGTTTCTAATAAATGGATTTGAAACTGTTTAGCCGTGGCTGCCAAATTTCCCTGTTACCTATGCACACGGAGTCTTTAATGTTTGCACAGATTACAGGCGGATTTTGATACATTTCAAATAAATTATTGCACATAGTAAAGTGAAGCCTGGAAATAGTTTCATTTTCAATTTTATTTTCGTGGAAATTCAGAACCTGGAACTCCCCGAAAAACAAAACAAAACATCAAACCCCCTAAAAATGTTTTTCACTAAACCTCCACTTCAGGAATTCCCAATATTTTCCAAAGACCAGGACTCGCTCTTACACTGCACGTGACCCAAACGGTTGTTGCAGGGTGCCGTTCCAACATGCCTTCTCTGGTGGTTTCGCCGCTGACAGCTGATGCATTATGGAGCCGCTGGAGGGAGTCTGAGACCTGGTTTTAATGGGAAGAGAGTTCATATCAGGCTCAGTGAGGTGGACCTGATCATCACACAGGGCCACCGATCAGATGTGTGACAACTCTGCGTGTGATGTTAAAAATGCATGTGACAGAAAAAGGGAACCTGCATTCATGAATGTTAAAAATATAAAAGTAATAATTAAGTTTTGAATGTTGTAACATACTTCCGTTCTGCACGCTGCTGTTGCAGGCTTCAGCAGATAAGCAGCTCTGATCCTATATCTAAGGATTATTTTTTATCCCTGCTGGAGGCAGTGGTGCTGAGCTGAAGCTTCCAGAACAAAACGTGCTCTGCAGCTGCAATAGCGCCTCAAATGGTTTGCAAGAAAACAAAAAGATAAATATATGTGTGATATAAAAGAGAAACATTAGTGTCATCTGAGATTCTCGTGAATTTCGCCTCGTGCTTATCAGACAGCAACTTTTCCTATTTCTTATAACCTCGCTCTTGCACAACGCCGTTACACAATGTCCGCTCAGCGCGTGCCCGCACACGGGGCTGGTCAGCTGCTCCAGCTTCCCTTTTATAACATAATTTGAAATATATCTGAATGTCATGTGCGTCTCCGCCGTTGTGCAGGTGTATTTGGGGGGTTTGTGCACGAACAGGATGCGAGAGCATTGCCACGGTGAAGCTTTCTTTTATTCTGCCAGCTTCTACCAGTTGGGACGAGGGGGGGCAGAGATCTGGAAATTCCTCCACTCAGAAAGAAAAGCTGCCGGTAAACAAACCGAGAGAGAGGGAGAGAGAGCGAGAGCGGCTAAAGAAGCGTAGGAAGAAGAGGAGGGAGAGAGCGGGGGATTCTCCGAAACCACCAACGTGGGATCACCAGCGTCTACTGCGGCTCAGCAAATGGGTTCAGAGAACGGGGGATATATTCATAGCGGCAAACC
The DNA here is from genome assembly GCA_015106755.1 of Etia nguti. NCBI lineage: Eukaryota > Metazoa > Chordata > Actinopteri > Cichliformes > Cichlidae > Etia > Etia nguti. The sequence goes on along the minus strand of VUQG01032748.1, from coordinate 13,706 downwards.
AATGAACGAACGAGAGACTGGGCGTGGCCACGCCTACAGTCGAGAAGGCGTAATAAAACAGAGAGTTTCAGCTGACAGAGGCAGAGCTTCTTTCTACTCACGGACTCGCATTAATCGGACTTGTTGCTCAGTTTGACCGTTAACGGACTCTGAAAGGACCTTTGTACGATCTGGAATACCACTGTGTTTGGACGTTGTATCAGGAATTTCATAGTACAGCCGCATCTCCGCGCTGTGGATATTTCTTCTTATCCTGGATCTTGTGGATTATTTTACTGACTTCAACATGACTTTGGAAGAGGTCGTTGGATCAAACAGCACCGAAAAAAAGTAAGTTTCGGTTGCGTGTGATGCGCAATTACGCACTGGCACATTTGATCTGACATTACAGATCACGTTCTAGTTGAGTTTATAATCCCGGCTTGTACTTTAAAGGTTGCATCTGCATGCTTAGTGTGTCGCCGGGGTTTATATGTAGACTTTAGAGTTGTTTGCCAGTGTTTAGTCGTGTCGTTCGCACATTTCTAACCGCCTCCGCTTCTCTGCAGGATGGAGACGGTGAGTCAAGCTCTGGAGGAGCTACTGGTCGCTGCTCAGCAGCAGGATTGTCTCACGGTTGGAGTCTACGAGTCCGCCAAACTCATGAATGTGTAAGTATAAGTTTGATTTTCCTCACTTTAATTAACCACGCCAAAGCTTTTGATATCAGAAATATATAATAACGCTGACATTAACCGGGTCTTTCACCTTCTGTCCCGCATGCAGAGACCCAGACAGCGTTGTACTGTGCATCCTCGCAACTGATGAGGAGGATGAAGACGACATAGCGCTGCAGATCCATTTCACGCTGTTGCAGGCTTTCTGCTGCGACAACGACATCAACATCCTGCGGGTGTCAGGCATGAGGCGGCTGGCTCAGTTGCTGAAGGAGGACACCGAGGACAGCAACAGCAATGAACCCCGGGATCTGCACTGCATTCTGGTCACTGTAAGTGTCAACTTACTTTGAGCTACACAAGAAATGATAGTTCATGATATTATAATGTTGTAAGTTTAAAAAAAAAAAGTGTTTCCGAGAGTCTAACCGTCCGTCCCCGCCGTGTTTTGCAGAACCCTCAAGTGCAACCTCTGCAGTGCCAAGCCCTGCAAGACGTCGGCAGCTTCTGCGAGGAGAGCCGATGCAGCAATCAGTGGGTGCCCTGCTTGGAGCTGCAGGACCGTTGACTGGAGCCGGGCCAAGACAAACCGAATCAGACCGCCGGGGAGCGGTGAGAAAGAGTGAAAACAATCAAACCTGCGCAGAAGTAACGCGGTTTGAGTTGTTGTGCTGTACCGGACCGACCCAAACCGGGAGCCCGATGGGGGAGGTCGTTTTGACCTCGTGGAGCACGTGAAACGTCGGTACTGGTAGTGGCTGTGGAAGCTGGACCAGACTGAGCAGGAAGTCTCAGTCATGGAGCTGCAGAGGGGGAAGTGTAGATGAAATACCAGGACTTGAGTGACGCAAATGGATGTCACATGAACGAACTGAAGAGCTGCACGTAAAGCTCTAGACTACCTGCGCTGCAGGTGTGGCAGGTGTTCTGCTTACCTGTTTGCTGCACAGGAACTTTTGTCATTATGTGATTTTACACACTGATGTATCTAAATACATTAAATATGAGCCTGCTTGATGTGATGGAATAGCCACAAGTGAGAAGTGAAGCCATATTGTGACTTATTCTGTTTGGTCAATAAAGTTTTGATGGAAATATAATCGATTTTTGTGTGGTTCATCTAAGAGAAGTGTGTATGTATGTGTGTGGGTTTGTTTTACTATCTTAAAGGGGCCGTGTGTCATTTCTAAAGCATAGGAGGACAATTCGGCTCAGAATTAGTAATTGTGTTACAGAATCTAGAATTAGTGTCTAGGAAAACTAGTAGCAGCATGCAGTGTAGGGCCCATCACCAAATCCTGGCCCCATGAGTTCCACAGGAAACTTATCAAGTTCTGCTCAAGGTCCTATATTTGTAGAAAGACAAACCGTTCTGGGTCCAGTTTGTTTCTCAATTTAGATTTTTTGTAACTTATTGCAGTGTTTGCACTGAAACACAGTCAGCATTTTAGAGATGTGCTGTATAAATATAATAAATGAAACTGAGTTTCATTTAATATAGTTGAATCCCTTCTCTGATGACAAGATCATGATACCATATATGTCCCCCGCATGTTTTTTAGACCAGTAGGACAGGCTCAGAATCGAGAACTGAACTTTGTACAAAATTAGTGGAATATCCTCTAATATAATATCCCCCCCCTTCATAGGGCCAGGAATAGCTCATAATTTGAGGTCCACGCACTAGCCCAATAGTAAGCTGATGCAGCTCATTGAGAAAAATGCTTCCTTAAAAACTTTCTTAGAAAACTGTTGCATCCACTTTTCAGACAAAAAAATGCCTTTGATGTGGTGTTGTTCTGTAGTTAATCAAATTTAGGTTATAAGTTCTTTGCATGATACATATAGATGGTTTATCTTGGCTGTGACTCTGCACGATAAAAATGGATGAAAACACGGAGGAGTATGTCGGTGGACATCTTCACACCATCTCGGTTTCCATGGTGATGCCTGGACTGTGTATAGATTATTCCTGTCCTGTGGGTTTGTGGCTGCCTTGTTTGAAAAAGAAGAAGATAATATATAGACAATAATAAGCTTTTTTGTTTGTGTGTTTTAAGCTTTACTAATGATGTTCTTTACAGAATTTACAAAAAATTGCAGCATTAACTTTCCAAAATGCATAAAATCTGATCAGGGAAACAATGAAAAACAAAAACAATAAAAAATAAAGAAGTCAGTAGTATAAAGCACTGACAAGACATTATAAAATGTTATACAAAAGCCAGGTGGGTTTTGAAAGTTTTGAAGGTTTTTGAAATGGAGAACTTATTGAGTTGATCTAATAGTAAGAAGAACCTTTTCCGCAGCATGGGTCTAAAACAGTGAAAGTACTGACCCTCTTTGTTTTAAGCCTAGACCGTGGTACTATATCAAATATCAGAGGTCTGGAACAGGGTTTTTTTTTTTTAATGTTTGAATGCACTACACGCTTGTAACTATGGACTCATGGGTTAACATGGTACTATTTTGATAACATTTGTAGTTTATTTCTGACATTATTTATATTTCAGGCCATTAAACATTATTTAAAATAGATGTGGACAGCCTGTTACTGGTTCCCTGGAGTTTTCTTGACTTCTTGATGCGTACTGAACTTTTTCTACGAGACATTGTGTGTATGAATAAGAACACTGAGTTCTTCCAGTTGTGTGCCTGTGTGAAACCGGAGCAGTAAACTAAAGCTGGGCCTGCAGCCAATTCTGCCCATGATGTCACATCCTGATGTCACATCCTGCTGTAACTCCTCCCGCTTATGGATTTGATGGGGACTCCACCACTTTGCTGACGCCACAGGTTTGATTGTTTTGGCAGCCAACCCATCCCTGCTGGGGCCTGAAGGCCAGACAGAGCCAGCACTCCCAAATTCTTCAGGTGATTGATAGCTCAGCTCAGCCAATGTGCTGCAAGGATTCAGTCCTGAAACGATCAGCTGCTTGCTAAAGGCAATACATAGCACTGTACGAAATGAATTGTATGAAATGTATTAATGCACACAGTGTAATAATACACAATGTACGGTTACAGTACATTGTAATGTATACAGTAATGTATGGTTACAGTTAGCCTCTCTGCTTGCAGTTATCTTTATAGACATTATAAAATAGGGGTACGGCATTAAAAGAATCATGAATTGAAAACTACTAATTATAGCTAAACATACTGTATCAAAATAACTGCCAAGATATGGAGACATTTCAATGGGGTGGCAAAAAGGGAAAACTTGCTTCTAAAAAGCTTTGTATCTTCTGTGCTATGCTAGCTTAGTTATTGCCTCTTTCCTACTAGTTTACATTCAGCTTCTTTGACTGGAAGCCAAGTTTCATTGGGCAAAACACATGAGGTAAATAAGTGCTTTCAAATTTGCACAGTGTTTTGCTCACACCATCATGGAGTGGTTGTGACGAAGCTTTTTTCACACCTTGTCTCTGATGGTGTCATTTCTGGTCCTTGTTTCAATCTGAGCTGTGCAAAGTAAAGTATCACTTTTGAAAGTTTTACTTTCTCTTGACGTTAAGCATCTGCTCTGTGCAGTCCAGCTTTCACCCACATTCATTTGCAGACCTTTAAGTGAAACTATGCTTCCAATAAATTTCGACCCTCTACTCATCTAATTTGAGAGAGGACAATTGAGGCTGGCTTCAAAAATGAGTCAATCCTCATAGACTACCATGTTAAAATCTCCAAATCAACATCAGAAATAAACATGGATAGTTTCCCCTTTCATAAAACAACTCTACAGGAGTAATTTAATTCAGGTGAGGCTGATAGATAGGTGTCTTGAAACACGCAGTTAAAGCACCTACCTGTCTGCTGAGTCACTGATCTGAACAACTCCACCATGTTGTGTTGATCCACAACATGAATCACCAAGAAGAATATCCAAGAAGTTTAATCAGTGATTATTTTTTTTCAGCGGCTAGAATAATTTTCTGCAAGTGCAGCTTAATTGAGGACAATTTGGAGCAAGAATTGTACTTTTTTATGTTAAAAGTTAAGATGTTTGTATAAAGATGTTATAATTTGTTTTATTCACAATTACCTTTAGAGGTGCATGCCATGCAGCAAAGGATTGTCATCCTTGGTTATGAAAGCAACACTATGTAAACATTAACATTAAGCAAGTGCAGTTGCAGTGGGTTACATATGAGGAGTTCACACCCTGAAGCAGACATACTGATCTGATTCAGAGACGTCAGTGGTGGCAGCACAGAGGTCACTATGTCCCTGTTGTGAATAAGAAATGTATCCGCCTGCATTAATCATTTTACACACCCACAACGATATCTCTGTGCGTGTGCGCATTAAGTAAAAGAAACTGGGAGTGTAAATACCTCACAGCAAGGACACAATGAAATACTTTCAGCGCAGTGCTGTAATCCAGTTTGACTGCAGTATCAACATGTTGAGACTTCCGTCTCCTCCACAACTGTGCTTATCTGATGACACTATATCAAATCCAAATCTTTTGATCCAAGGCTGTGCATATACGCGTGGAGGAAGTCAAACTGGCAGAATACCAGGCATAAAGGCAAAAACCTAAAAACAATCAAAATGGCATGTCCTGAAATAATCGATGTGTGATTATTTCAGGACATTTTCCAGTATGTCAAATGCTTGACTCTCTTACAACTCCAAGTATGACTCCACAGGGAGTTTCACACATCACAACATCAGGCCAAAGAGGACACAATGGAAATGGGCCAACGTCAGCAAGTAGAACAGAATGAAGTGAAACAAGTTGAGGGACTAAGGAATAAAACAAGAAATGTTTTTTTGTTTTCCATTACACAATATTTCTGTCTGTTAGTCTGTTATGACGATCACAGATTAAGCAATTATAGATAAAATCTTGCCTTTTTGTCTGAGACATATACCAGATTACATATTGCTCTCCATTCATTAATAAAAGTATGCTATCATAAGCAAAAGAATGTAAACAGAAAACTGAAGTTGTCCCTGGTTTCTTACCTTAAATCTAGAAAATTCTGTTGCTTCCTATCAAAGCTTGATGTACTATTTGTACCATTTACGTCCAGCATTCCCACGTCCCCCTTGTGCAACGTTTGATATGTGCGTTCCCTGATGGCGTTGGTGGCGTTGACCTGCTAATCAGATCACTGAAGCTCAAGAATAGCGGCGTTATTTTTAGAAGATTTCAAAAGAAGCTCAGTGTGTCACTCTAGCAGCTATTTCTGTTCACAAACGGTGAGGAAGCTCCCTACTCTCTACATCACGTCACCCTGGAAACAGATGGAGTGCACTGATTGGACGGCTGGGCAGGCGGCAGTCTCTATATTAGATAAGGTGCCGAAGCTGTGCTGAATGGCACGTTGGTGTGCTACGTAGGGAGATCCTGCCACTACGTCATTGACCATGTAAGGTTGGTTCACGAGTAGTGGAGAGCATCAGAGAGATGAGTCAGAGAGAGGAGGAGAGGGATGATGAGTGTACGAGAGATAGAGATCGCTCCAGCATCACAAAACACTTAAACATTTTAGTAGTGAGAGAAAGACAGCAAAAAAGCTGCAATTACTGGCTTTCTGACATTGAATTAAACACAAAAAATACATCTTAACATTATTAATTTAACTTTTTACCATAGTAAAGGATGCAAATTTGACTGAAGTCCAGGTTTGGATGTCCGTCATGTCCACCCAGCATGCAGCAGGACACTAAAACTTAAAAAAAACACAGACAGTCTGTTATTTAATTGACTTCTTAAACTCTGCCTTGAAACTCATTGTTTAATATAAAGAAACCCGTTATATGTTCTGCAGGCCTTTTCAAAAATGTGTTGCAGCCTGTGCTTTTTCTCAAGGTGTCCAACACTACTGGATGTCAGGTGCACAATATGTCATGTGGCACTGGTCCGTAATGGACCAGGTTTATGGTAGTGGGACTGGTCTCTCACGTCCACTTGCCATTAAAAAGAAAACTTAAACCGTGCTCTTTTCTAAAACTAACAAAGTTGTTTTAGTAACAAATCAGCGTAAAAAATGTTCCCAAGTATGACATAAACTGCAGTCAGCTGGCTGACAATTTATTATGTAGTCCATTACTACATAACATAATAACTGCTGTGGCCCAGCAGTTCTCTGACAGAACAGCAGTAACTGATGACCTGGGATGAGAACGTTTCTTATCTGTTACACAGTTATTGGCTAATTAGTGAGGATTTATTCTGTAACTTTTTCATTTTGTTGCACTTACTTACCCCCGTCCACTTTGCTTGGTTCAGCTCTTAAAATCACTCTTTCTTCTTTTGGAACATATTTGTGGGCCTTACACTAGCTCAAATATACTAGGATCAGCAGCCACAACATCCCCAGTGAGACCTGCTATGGGAGGAGGCATCTGTGGTTGATTGTTCCACTCAGCTCTCATCAGCAGCTGTTTGGCCGATGAAGCATGCTGTTCTGTGACAGAGAGCTCTGCCTGTGTTTGAGTGGTGAATCAGTGATTTCACCCATTTGCTCCTCATCTTTGCTTTCCTCCACATGAAAAACACCTCAGGATGACGGCACAAAGAAAAGGTCAGATGGCAGATTCTTTATCGCGCTGTGGTTTGGAAATGGGTCAGCATGTTTGTTGTCTTTTGGATCCTGAACACAGACTTTTGTTTCTGTGTCACAACCTTTGTGCATGTCAGAAGCCACCTGTCATGAAGAGGAGATGCAAATAATTTAATCTGTTGCCCCTGAGGTATTTGGGCTTTTCTCATCATAAGTCTTCATTTCACAGACAGGAATTCACACCACTCTAACCACATATCATTGAGGAATGTCAGGAATGTAGCTTCATATGTTTTCGCTTGATGGTTGACTTTTATGTTTTTTTATTCCTGCTCTATCTATGTATGTTTTCTGTTTGCATTAAAATCAAAATTTGCTGTATTACATTAGTGTTTTTTATTGTTTTAATTAAGTAATTTGTTGAAAAGAAGCTACACAATCCATTGAATGTTTCACAAGGTACATCTAACACAAAACAGGAACAAATGGCACTGCTAGTATATGCCATATGAGAACAGGTTTTTAAAAACAACTTTTTTCTCTCTCAACTAAGTTTCACTTTTCACCCCGAGTCTCACCCTCATGCGATGTCATCACATCGCACGTGTAGTGTGATGTGGCAAGACGCTGAAGACCCTCATTAGCAGAGAGAGACCTCTAACCTCAGCAGCACTGCAGGTCCTGAACTTTAAGTGCTGTGACGCTACGTCCAAGACACAAACACACAAGCAGAATCTGAACTCAGAAACCTTCCATGAATTTGACTGCAGAGGAAAACAGGTCTTAAAGGGGATTTGGGCCATGTTTAAAACTTTGAAATGATATTTATGTTGCACTTTTAATTACATGTGAAGTCAGTGTGCTTCACATTAAAAAGAACTAAGATTCATGTTAGGCAGACTATACAGAAAGGCCCCGCCTGACCAGTGGGTGTAAGTCAGCCTTCAGACATGACAAATGAAGCACTTATGTGCCATTACTTGCAGTTCCGCTTATGACCACTTGAGGCTAGCTTAAAAATTCTAACCAATTCCCACAGACTTTAATGTTAAAATTCAACATATTCAACTAAAATAAAAATACATAAGAGTTCCGCATCATACTGAATGTGATACAATCATCATCTGCTGGGGAAAAATGTATATTCCCCAACATGGCATTAGTGGCTGGAGGTTCCTGGTTCTTACTGAGTGAAAGTGCTTGAAAGGAAAGTGCTGTACTAAATCTCTCCTAACGATATCTTTGTTTGCTAGCACGTCGCCAAAATTGCCTTCATGCTTCATGTTTGTCTGCAAATACTTGATAACTACGAGCTGAGGGATGGTACATATTGAAAAAGTATGACTGCAAACTGGAAATGGAGAAGGTTCTTCTTCAGAGAAAAAGTTGTGCCTCAGCATTATAACTGTTTCAAAAGGTGCAACTTTTACTTTGAGGCATATGATTTCCATTTCCAGTTCGTGTCACAATTTTCATAGTTCCATTACAGTTTGGAGAGTAGCTGTTTGTTGACAAGTCTGTCACCTGTATCCAAACTACAACCATGGCCTAGTGACTGAAGCAATCACAAGGAGGTTTTTAACAACCAACTTTCCCTGGTCTTCACAATTTCTACACAGATGAACATTATTCTGAAATTATTCCTCAAGTTGCAGGTGAACCTTGGCCCATCTTTAGTTCTGAGAAATGCTACCTCTCTAAGATGGTCTTTTTTAATACTGTCATATTATTGACCTGTTGCAAATTAACTTAATTAGTTGAAAAATCTTCAGTCTGTTTCTTTTTAGTGCCACTTAGGTTTCCAGCCTTTTGTTGCTCCCATCCCAACTTTTTAAAAATGTGTTGCTGACATCAAATTCAAAAAGATCTAGTGCACAAGCTGTCCTGTGGAATGTTGAAATGTCTCAATTTGACCATTTATTATGACTACTGGGTTTCTAAGATTTGGAAATCATTGCCCTTTGTTTTCCTTTCTGTTTTAAACAGCATCTTAACTCTTTTGCTGTTGGACATGTAGTTTTAAAAAAAATTGCAGAAGATGTTGACCCCGCCTCCCCCCCCCTGCCCCCCCTTTGCAGGTTACAGACTCTTATGTCATTTTTTTCCTGGGTAGTTGTAAATAAAGTTCCAGGCTGATTGTGTGAGTTAATGATTATATGGGTGTTTGTGACCTACTGAGTTCATCACTCTGTGTTCTGAACAACACAAACCAGAAATTACACCACTTCCTGCATGCATGTGTGTATGTGTTAACAGCTGTCATCATAGGAGCTTTATGTAGCTGTTTAAGAGGTAAAATTCATCTTCAAGGTTCAGGGGAGATTCAGGATAACAGTTATGAGAATTTGCATTATGCAAAGGAGGGTTTTCACAAGAACAAACGTGCATGCATGTGTTCAGGGGGCGTGTGTGTCGGTGGGGGGATTTACTGGCAGCAAAACCAGAAGTTGACTTTCTTTATCACCCCTTACTGACATCTTTCCTGTTTGTAACTTTTTATCAGTTTCCAGTTGTACTTGGAACTTTATCTTTTGGCTCTTAATTCCATTCAACCCACTCATGACACTGATAGATGCAGCTAAAAACAGATGACTTCCAGTGAAATATTTTTATTCTGCGGTATTTAAAGTCAGGGTCAGATAGATCTGACCCAGTGAATATAATAATGTAGATCAGATATTCATTTCAACTGTGGATGAACTGTAAGAATATATATCTGCAGCTTTACACAGCTACTAATGTTTCAGCATTGCTTGAAACTGAAGTGACAGAAGCAGCTAATCAGAAAGTAACCTTTGCTGGACTTTGTTACTTTTTATAGTGTTATTCAGACTTGCAGAGCTGCAGGTGTAGCTGCAGCTCAGTTGTAGGTAATAAAAACAGGATCCTGCTCTAGGACAGAGTAGCAACAAAATTAAGCTAAGACACAAACTGCAGGTCCTCTAGTAGCCTCTTGAGGCAGGCTGCAAAAGTAAGCTTATCCCCGCAGTCTCCCATGTTAAGTTACTTAACCTTACAGTAGACATAAACATGTTTACAGTCTGCACAAATACAATTGTAGTCTCTGTGGCTAATTTCATGTATTATAACAGCCTGGATAGATTTAAAAAACAAAACAAATAAAAAAAACGAACAAACCCAAAAAGGTTACCTCTAACCTGTTCAAACTGAATTTTGCATTATTAGAAGCATGCCAAATCACGTAGCTGTGCCTGTTAGCTGTCTGTTAGGCTTCACCTCAGGTTATTCAGCTCACTGAACTGCATCTCTTGACTGAGTGTGTGGTGTCATTGCCTTTTTGAACGTTTCATTGCAATTATATGACAAATAATATAGCTTGCTGTGCAGTTAATTTTACTAATTGTGTGTGCTCCCGTTTTGTACTGTGAAATTCTAGTAGCAAGTTACAAAGTGTATGTGTGATATGTGTGTATATATGTATATCTATATCTACATCTATATATCTATCTATCTATCTATCTATCTATCTATCTATATATCTATATATATATATATATATATATATATATATATATATATATATATATATATATATATATATATATATATATATATATACATATGTGATGCACCTATGCAGTTTATGAATGCAGCTTGCTAACCAAACAATCCTTAGCATTTCATCCTGTGGTCCAAATGCAGTCTCTTTGGGCTCCAAAAACTAACAAGATGCTATAGGGTGTGAGACACGGCATATTTACAATAAGCAACTTCAAATAAAGTGAATTTTGATGGGACTCAAAGAATAAAATGCATTTTATATGCATTCAATAAGGGGAAGAAGGGAAAACACATTCAGCAAGCTCATTTACATTTATTAATACATCAATTTTGCATTCTTGGATTTGAGTTTAGACACTTTTAGATGTGTGCTTCTATTTGACCCATTTCTTTTTCAGAGCTCCCTTTCAGCCTCACTCAGACTCTGTGACCTCAGCTCTCTGGTTTGGCATTTGACCACAGTGGAGAATTGAGAAGGAAAGGAAAAGGGAGGGGTTGGGGGTTATTCTGTGGTGGGACGGGTGGGGCGACGCCTGGCTTGGTAAATTTAGCCTCAGTTGGGATAAAAATAACTGGCGGTGTCCAGAGAATCTATTTATAGTTAAGACATTTTGAGCTGCAGAGAGGAAAACCCTCGTCAAAGGAGCCAGCCTCACTTTCCAATCAGATGAAAACAAACATCTGCAAAGGAGAATGCTGCAAAAGGCCACAGCTTGTTTTGATGAACTCATTTATGTGTTTATATTTAGTATCACCTAACTCTGTTCCATCTAGAACCCTAATTTGTATAACATAGAAATCACATTCAAAAAATAGACTTTACGATTTACATCGAGAGTTTGGTTCAACTTCCTTGAGTTAAATCTTTCGTACTATCCTACATTTACTATCCTTGCATTTACTACGTTTCTTCACAATGCTCTGAAAAGTTCTTATTTTTTTTAAATAAAGTTTTAGCATTTAACAAAAAGAAACTTCTGCTAGTATATCAATTAAAGGGAAGCTCAAAGTTTTTTTTTTTTTTCTTTAACCAGAGCTCATCAGTGGCTTCATCCAAACACCATCACGGAGCCTCATTTCTCTGAATTCACCAGCCCACAATTACAGGCCATGTGCTGAGGTAACTTCCATCTGCCCACTGCCACTCTAACCCCACCCACCCAAACCACACTTTGATCTCAAACCAAATGTTCCCTCCCTCCTGTGGCAACACATTTCTCCTCCAGGCCACAAAGCGGAGGGATTCCGAGTCGAGACCTGCACTAACCCTCTGAATGACTGGAACCACGCAGGGTCCAGACCAGGGTCTGGAAAAGTCTAATGAAGCTGGTGCATGCAATGAACATGCACCTCTGAGTTTGAAGGGATATTACAGACCAGCAACTAAAAAAATAAAAATCAAGAACACTTGTTTGCATTCGTCTCAGGGAACTTTCAGTGAACACAGTTGCTTTAGTTGTTGCCTTAGTGGCAATAATTGCTGTGTGTCATTCCACGCTGTTGTAGATATAGTGTTTGGTGTAGTTGCTTTAGTTGCAGCAGTTGGTTTAGTTCCAGTAGCTGATGATTTTAGCCATTAATGTCACTCTAGATATTGATTTTAGCTGAAATAGTTGCCATGTTTATTTAAGTAGTTGCAGCATTTAGTTGCAAGTTGTTGATTTAGTTGTTGGTCTAGCTGCTGTAATTGGAGCAACTGGTTTAGTTGCACTAATTCCTGTGTTTAACTGCAAATTGTTGAATATTGAGAATGCAGAAGTTTCTGTTTAGTTGCAGGTGTTTCTGTAGTTTCATCAGTTGGAGTTGCAGTTGTGACTGTGGTGGTTAAGTTCACTAGTTGATTGCAAGCGTTGCTGTAGATGTAGATGTTGGAGTTGGCTTTGTTGCAGTAGTTTGCATATTTGCTCGTTAGTGTATATTTTTTGAAGGAATTTATAAAGCAATAGTATTTATAAAGAATCATTTATTTAAAAAAAAGAAGAAGAACCATTTCTAATAAAGATGACCATTATCGAAAAAAGAGGGCAGGTACTTTCTGCAGAAGGTTTCAGATGCAATGAAACAATCTAATTCCTAAACTCCTTTGAAATGGACAGCAGTCTGTAATGACTGTAAATGTGTGCATGAATGATTTTTTCCCATAGCAGATTCTTAGTCCGTCAAGATCTCACATCAGTTTATACCAACATAAACATTAGTAGTATCAGTTTCTGTTTCATTATGCAAAACTCAGCTGAAGGGACAAAACCCTGAGAGCAGAAACAGTTTCCCTCCACATCCAGCTTGAACCCTCCAGCTCTTTGTGAACAATATGCAAATGAGACTGATTCATGCAATCAGCAGCCAAGCGCCCACTGAGAACAGACTTTGTTATCACAGTGCAGACAAACTGCTCCTTCAGCAGCACCAAAATCCAGGCGACACTGTGGGATCAATACTTTTAAAGAGCATTTTTATTAGGAATGCTAGTTTGCATGTGTGATTTTTTTTTTTTATCCGTGTCGATGCACAGAATCAAACGACATCATCTCAGGCTACGTCCACACTAGCCCGGATAGATCTGAAAACGTCTAAAAACGCTCCGCGTCCACACTAGCGTTTTCAGTCCTTTTCACAGAGTTGTGCGTCCACACTGAAACGGCCGAAAACGCTTACGTTCCAGTACTGCGCATGCGTGAAACGCAAGAAGATTCGACCTGCCTCATTTCTGTCTGCCTTTAATTTACTTTCCGGCTCTTTGAAACGTGGCCGCAAAATGTTGAGGAAAAGCACCGAGTTTTTTTTTTTTAATGGACTGGCAATGAGGTGGAGTTGTTGCTGCCAGTAACACAAAAGTACAAAGTTGCAAAAGCGAGTGAGAGTTAAAGAATTTGAAGAAAAGCTATCTGGAGCATGTACAAACTGATATTAATCTTTAATAGGGCTGTCAAAATTGAGAGCAAACAAAACAACTGCTGTATGATGCCCTCCACTGTCTTGGTTGAAGTGGTCACATGACTGCATCATATGACTA
>VUQG01032747.1:0-14386 GCA_015106755.1 Etia nguti | reverse complement strand
AAACCCTGTTTCATGGGCACCATGCATGTGCTTTCCTCACCTGTGGGAACGTATTCCAGCGTCTCCTGGACTCTCCGGTCAGGACGGGCTCGTGCTGTGGGACAGACAGGAACGTGTGATAATGATGCACATGATAGTTCCAGTAAAAGCACAGGTTAAACTGCTTCAGTTATTCTGTGTCGTCTGCGCTCCAGCGCAACTCTTGGAAGCTCGTGGCCTCAGCTTTCTCTTCTTCTGGTTCATCAGCAGAAACGCCAACACGGTCCAAAAAAAAAAAAAAAGAGATTTCCTGGTTTAAGTTTGTAATTTAATTCCCTGTTTGCTGCTAACTGGAGCATTCCCACGCTTCAGTGTCGAGGGCTGTTAGTCGTAGATGACGCTGGTGCTCAGATTCACCGTGTGGACAAAAGACTTGCGCCACACCTCTGGAAGCGTTTCAAGCTTCTGGCGTTCACACACTAAAACTTCACGGTTTGGGTTTCCACGGCCGAGCAGCTCCTGTCGAAGTATTTTTGTCCATACGGCGTGCACTCAGCGCGTCTCAGGAGTACAACCTGCAGTACTAACTCTACTGATAAAATTAATTTAAAGTATTTTAAAGTAATCTAAGTAATCCTATTTAGGATCATTCGATTCTCGCAGCAGCTGCAGCTGCTTATTAAGATCAAAGCGGACAAATAAATTGTGGGTGGAGTCTAGCCGTCCTGATTCAGTGAATACTTGTGAAAAAGACTGATCAGCGTGCAGAAAGCAGGCACCGTGCTCCTGAGAACATCCGCTGGAGGTTTGCAGTGAAGCCAGCGAGGAACTGACCTTCTCATGATGGCCATTTAATACTTCCTCCATGATTTCCACCACAAACCATCAAAGGTTGGGTCAGATTGCATGAGCCAAATTAAAGTGTGAGAGCCGATATGTCCCGAGCAGGAGCGGGAACGTTATCCTGCAGAGCTCAGGCAGGTCCGGTGTCTGCTCGGCTCTCAGAGCTGCTGACACTGTGACCGTGAGGCTGGAGGCGAGCACCTGCTGATGTGAAATCGTCTTTTCTCATGAGAACGTCTGATCGCACTCGTTACCCGTGACAGAGATAGGCTCACCTTCCACAGAGAGCTGCACGGTGCTGACAGCGAGGCCCTGTTGGTCCAGGACTTTGTAGAGTCCTTCATCTGATGGTTTTAACCTCTTCACTGTCAGCTGCTCGAGCAGCAGGTGTTTCTCCAGGTGCTGACTGTTGTTATCGCCCCTCATCCACAGGTCCGACCACTCCGAGCCGTTTCTGTAGAGAATGTAAATGCTGTCAGAACAAAAACCGAAGGACGCCGCATCGTCCTCAGAGTTCACAAGCAATATAAACGAGATCAGCCTGCCCACCGAGCCACAAACGTCTGCCTCCCCGTAAGAAGATGAGCTGGAGCATAAAAGAAAAGGAGCAATCTGACAAGAAAGCTCCCCCACCCCCGCCCTCCCCTTGCATTCGTGCCTAGCGTGCATGCTCCATGCAGCAGCAGATCTGTGGGTTTATCCCAAAATGAAATCTGTCTGCTGTGAAAGTTTCTGCTTTGCACAATCATTTTCCCCAAACGCCACATCCCGTCTCTGTAAGCAGAAATTATAGGATGAGTCAGAGCAGCCAGCAGCCTTTGATTCGAGACACAAACAGTAATTTTATTAAGGAGTAGGCGAGCTTTTAAGTCAGCGGGGAAAATAAAGAGCTGAGGGGAGTACGTTTGAGGGTGGGAGATGATAAAAAACACAAAACAAAACCAACAAATCCACCAGCAGCATCTCCGCCTGAGTCGGCAGGTGAGCAGCTCACCTGGCCTGGAAGACCACTCTGACTGAGTGACGGGTGTAGAGCTGCAGGACCATGTCCTCGCCCGGCTGATGAAACTGATAGGATTTATGGTCTGAAACAAAAGAGTCATCAATAAAAACAGATTAAATATTCCAAGAAATGACATCAGAAGGAGACAGTCGAGACTCCAAGGAGACAATGTCAAACACTAACCGCTCACAAGCAGCCTGACGCCCTGAATGAAGACCCGAGTTCTTTTGGACCTCTTTCCGTCCACCACCATGAAGCTGTCATAGCGCCCCGTGTCTCCGAGCTGAACGTCGCTGATGATCAGGGAACAATTCCCCGACCCCAGCTTCTCCTCGGGCACCCTCACCCGGCCCTCGAACTCCGGCGCCTGCCACTTCTCGTCCCCGCGCTGTTCGAACACCGTGTCGGACGGGGTCAACCACTGGACGTGGCAGACGGGCAGAGCCACCTCGCCCAGGTGGGACTTCCAGCTGCAGGGAAGGATCGCCTGGTCCCCCGCCATGTAGGTGATGGACAGCATGGCGGAGGAAAGAGAAGAGGAGTCTGCAGAAAGAAACACAGTAAAAACATCCTCACGAACACGGACGTGCATCTTTTTTATACAGTCTGTGGGATTGACCAGTTCTGACCTCAGAGAGTGACGCTGATACTCACCAACTAAAGCTCCAGTCTGGAGACACTGTATGAGTATGAAAAACCTTAAAGAAACACAAGAAAACACGTCATTAGACAATAACGGGGTTAGACGATGAGCTTATTCAAGAGGCTCTCTTTATTCACCTTAAACGGTCATTAGAAACACATTAGAGACACATTAGAGACATGAGAAGGCCAAATGCCATTAAACTTCCTGTCTTATAACGCCTGTAATGTGGAATCTGTCCGGCCAGCTGTTTGCATCTGTTCTGTGTGTGAGCTGCAGTGACACCTGAAACTTAACTCTGACCGACCGGCGCTCAGAAACGAAACTCAGCTTCCACATGATCTGATCACGTGACCAGGCAACGTTTCATTTCTACCCACGGACTCGTTTCCCCAGTAACGAAACTGCCATGTGCTGGGATCTCCCTGCAGGTCCTCAGCAGGCATTCACACAGCATCAGCATCATCATTATTAATAATAATAATAATAATAATATGATTATGATTCATTCTCCTGCAGAATGCCCCCTAAATGCAGTCTGAATTCACTGATCCTTTCATATCTGAATAACAGCATGTTTAGATATTATCGTGCATGTTTGCTGAATAAAAATTAAATAAAGTAAATAAAAAGGAGCAGCTGTTGCTCAGACCGGAAGTGCAGCGTGTCGTACCGGAGCCGCTCGGTGACCGTTTTCATGATGTCCGCTTCTTGAAAACTCTGTTCAGTCTTCTTCTTCGTCCTCCGCGTGCGGTTTCTCCACTCTGTTTACTCTCAGCTTCTCTGACTGCTTATCAACCCCAGAGCCTGCGTTTCGATTTCCTGCGAGACCTGTCAAAATAAAAGCACGGAATCAAATTCAGTGCCGAGTGCTGGTCATCTTCATTATTATTATTATAGAACTGTTGCTGCTAGTTCACATTTTGTGAAAAACGCTGTAAAAAAAAAAAAAGCGGGCAAAGAAGATTATCTGGTTTGTATTATAACTGGACTTTTATTTTGAAGCAAACGTGAGGTTCCG
The DNA here is from genome assembly GCA_015106755.1 of Etia nguti. Classification (NCBI taxonomy): domain Eukaryota; kingdom Metazoa; phylum Chordata; class Actinopteri; order Cichliformes; family Cichlidae; genus Etia; species Etia nguti. Next base: position 10,897 of record VUQG01032747.1, on the reverse strand, counting down.
GTGCAGCTGTAGCAGGGAGCTCTGCAGAAACGAAACTTACCGGCTCAGCTGAGCGGAGCGCGTGAAGCTGCTGACACCTCTGTGTTTGTTTGCGGGAACAGCGCGTGCCTTCCGTTTCGCTCTCCAGCAGAAATGTTGGTGGTCTCTGCTGCTGCTCAGTAAAGTCCCGCTCACTTCTCGTCCCACATTAAAAACGCTTTCCGCCGTCTCTGTGTCTGTCTGTCTGTCTGTCTGTCTGTGTGTGCGTGTGTGAGTAATCTGAACGCTCCTCGCGCTGCAGACAGCTCGTGCAGCACACCTGGAGAAAACTGACCTGTATTTAAATGATGGCGGGTGTCACGTGGATTCTGACCGTTCTGTGTGAGTTTTATTTCATTATGTTTGTTTTAATTTCGATTTCCGTGCAGGAATCACTCTCTCAGAATGGTTATGGAATTCCAGGGTGTGTCAATGACTCTCCAGGTCAGAATGCACACCTTCCAGGACCTGAGGCATCCAGGTCTCCTGCAGGTGTTTTTTGTGTTTCTGCTCGTTAGTTTGTCGCGTGGTGATCGCGTGTTTGCGTTAAAATGACCAGTGAAAGATGTGAACAGGTGTGAATCGGGACACGCCGCCACACTGAGGGGTCAGAGTGTTGCAGGCTCACTTCGGTCCCTGACCCCGGTGCAGACCTGAGGCCTCCTGGGTTTCCTGGGGCTCACCCCTCCGTGTAGCTGGACGCGTTTTTCTTTCACTTCTCTTTACTGAGAAATTCCAACTTTCGCAGGTTTGAGATTTCCTCTTGTTCTTTTGGAGGCTTTGTCCTATAATAATAATAATAATAATTTAAAAAGACCCGGGTAGGTTGGACGGGTATATGTTTTCTTTCTCTTGGATTAATAATCTTGTTTCGCTTGTTTTCTGTTGTCGCCCAGTGTTGGATAACCTGATGGTGTTTTTTATTTTTTGTTTGTTTTTTGAGACTTTAGCATTGAAAAAATCTTAAACTATAGTAAGATATGGTAAATTTGTTTATTTATGTGTATATGTATTTACTTAGCTTGATAAACAGATAAACAAATAGAAAGCGGTCCTCGGGGTTTTAAAGGAAAGTATGCTCATATTCATGATAATAAGGTACTGAAAATGTCTATAATTATTATTATGATAGTAATATTAATAACTATACATACTACTACTTGTGTCTGCACATTATTATTTATATTTATATATTATATTATTTATTACTATCTTTATTATTATTACTGTAAGTATTTTATTGTGAAATGTGTTTATCTGGATTAACGGGTACATTTTTAGAGGCTGGACAGTTATTTTCTGTTTGATAATATAATTTCAGATCAATTTTAGTCTGACAAAAAAAAGTTTTTGTGTTTTAAAAACAGATTTCTAAAGCTGTAGTTATGCACTAGGGGAGTCTGAGCTTTAAGGTGTAGAATATAATGGCATCACAGCAGTTTCCATGTTGATCAAAAACCTCAGCTTGACTCACTGTGAGCATGTGCAGTAAAATTAACAGCATTAATGGGAAAATGATTTCTCTTTGAAAAACAATAAACTATAAAGCTGGAACTGTGACCTCTATCGAACTGTGGAGCGCACACCTGTGACCTGTTCCTGTTCTTTGTATTGAGTGTGTTGTATTTTCTACAATATGAAGGAGCCTTCAGGTGCACGCTGTCCTAACCTGTGCTCACTCCTCAGGTGCTGCGGGATGTCGCCTGTCTTCAGCCTCACCTGTTCACAGCTCCACCCTGGTGGTGCAGGTGGGCCAGAATGTCTCTCTGTCCTGCAACGTGACGTCCAGCGATGAGCTCACCTGGTACCTGCTGCGCTCAGAGCAGCTGCTGCCTCTGTTCACCGTTAAAGAGGGGAAGTTTGATGACATCACCGACTATCACACAAACAACCATCGCATGAAGTGTCACGGGACCCTGCAGACCGGCCTGGTCAGCCTGGAGATCCAGGAGGTGGAGGAGGAGGATGCTGGGCTGTACTTCTGCATCGGGAGGTTTTCAGCTAAGGTGCACGTTAACAGAAGAATTCAGCTGACTGTGGACGGTAAGATGGGCAGATGTTTCTACTGTCAGTTCGAGCTGAGCTGTGCTCAGAAAGTTTGTTGTTTCCCTTTGATGATTAAAGAGGATTTTTAAACAGCAAGAACATTTCATGATAAGTGACGAAGATCTAAAATTTCCTTATAAATGTTTGTTCTGTTCAGCCTGCTGGTCCAGGCTGTCAGGATGGGCTTGGTCAGGTGGTTGAAAGATTGTAAAATCATTTTCTGGATTTTCTAAAACAGTTTTGTGAGTATTTGATCATAAATATTTACATGCTGAGTTGAGGGTGACTATGAAAACAGATCAGCAGAACATGAAAGTGAGCGCTGGGACCAGTATTTGTAAAAGCGGATTCTTTTATTTGATTTATAAACACTTCTCAGGAAACAGATGTACTGTATGGCTTCTGTCTCAGAGGAGCAGATGTCAAGCGTGGAGCTGTTGGTGGCACCAGTCAGTAAGAGTTATCCTCTTGGGACCGTGACCTCCTGTTGGATCTCTTATAGAGCTTCAGCTTGATGTCGTGTTTCTGTTTGCAGCATGTGCAGCTGTCCAGGCTGCTTCCACAGCTTTTTTGTCTTCATTGAATTTTTCCTTCAGTCAGTGACTCGGCGTCCCTGTGTCTTAGTCACTTGTTAGGCTACAGTGAGCTTCAGTTCTTGGCATCGATCCTCCGGGTCTCTGGATCTCTGCTGGAGACCTGAGTGAAGTTGCCCCCCCCCCCCCACCTTCTTCAGATCAAACAAAACTGATGTCAAACATGTGTGCTACGTTTGAGCATCGAGGGTTTGAGTCACTTCCCCCTGAATCTTCCATGAAATGTTCACACTTGTAAGCGTTCACACCACAAGTCCACGTGTCTGCAGCCCGAGCAGCTGAATATGAAGACATGAAGGTTTCGGTGTGTGCTGACACCTTTAATATCGCCATAAATATAATAAGAGTTTGTGTTATTGGAACAAAGGTGTGAAATAAACTGCAATGAGATGTTACATCAGGATATACTGTGAAATAAAACTACATATTATATTCCATTTTTATTGTATTGATCTTATTAGTTTTTATGTATTTCATTGTTTTTAGTTTCATACGTTTTAATGTATTTTCTCTTGATAGACGGGTGCACAGCTGACTGTCTTGTCACTCGTGGTTTATTTATTTTATCACAGCACCAGGAGGACCTTTAATGTTCTCTCTGAGAAATACCACCAAAGCCTTTTTAGGATTTCCCGCTGAGCTTTAAAGATGAGTCTCCTCCCCCATGCGCACCGCCGCAGCTCATTTTTCCTTCCAGTTATGAGTTTCCTGAACTGTAATCAGCGTGAAACCTTTCAAAATGCTCACAAACCCACACAGTGAGCCCATGTGTAGGTTTTATACAGTCTGGCACAAAGATGTGCAAAGAAGGAGGATCAGGGAATAAATGACTGCTGTGTGTGTGATTGTGTGTTTGCAGGAGGTGCCGGGCGGTCGTCCACAGACCGGATGAGGCAGCCGTGTTTGAGTCTGGGGCTCTGCATTCTCCCGGCGTTGCTCGCCCTCTGTTTCGTCTGCATGGCTGGATGCTACCTGTGGTCAGGTGTGTGTTTCACATATGTGTCCTGTAATGCTTCCTCAGCTCAGCCGTGGCATGTTTGTCATCGTGAAGCTCAGTTTTCCAGAGGTCAAAGTTCAGGTGGGATTGTTGCACTTTTACTTGGAGATGCGCTGCCCTCTGTTGGTGAGCAGGAGTTACAGCACTCTGCCCATAAAACACTTCACACTGACTGAATCTGCAGCTAATAAACAAACATATCAACAGCGTGTGGTAATGAAGCGGCTTTATTCACAATGTGATGTGAGTCCGACTTTAACTTCCTGTCTAAGTTCAAAGGAGAGTATATAAATATTACTCATAGCTCCATCATTTGGTTTATTGTTTGTTGTATGTTTGTTAAATTAAACTCGGGACATGAGTCAGTGGAGTCGGCTGACAAATGCAATGCTTACACAGGTATTTGCAGTACTGACACAAATGTAGTATTTTTTTAAACGTCACAGTTATCGTGACTCCTGTAACGCTAACACCGTCACTCTGGTTCAGATTATGATGCAGATGGAAAAGCTCACAACAAATCCTGCAAAATGAAACATAACTGAAGCTTAAAAAAGAAAACTGAAACGATGTGTGTCAGGTCTGTAGGTCAGGTGTGTGTGTGTGATCATGGTGACGGCGTCCTGCATGAACAGGTTTTACCAGCTCGGTCAAACAAACACTGTGAAGGACCTGCGTTTTCTGGAAGGATCCATGGATGAATGTGGGTCTTTTTATTAAAAGGAAAAGCTGTTAAACTTATTAACATTCAGTTAAAAGTTCTTCACATTTCCAAAGCCATCCAGTGGGCCGGACTGGCGTCTTTGCCAGGACGATTCTGGCCCCCGGGCCTTATGTTTGACACCCCTGGTTTTCAGATTTATAAATATCATAAAAAAGAGGCTTCACACACAGATGAGTGCACTCTCAGTTTAATTCCATTCAAACAAATCAAATTCACATGTACAAGGAAAACATCTGTTCTCACAGCTGATGGCAGTGTGGAGACCTCAACCCCGAAGAAGCTAAATATAAGTGATTCTTTACAATTTCCAGTAAATTCTTACATTTAAAATGATGCCATGAAAAACATCAGACCCGTGGCGTCACACCTCACAGCAACATTTTCAGATACATGAAATAAGAATAACACTAAAACAAAATCAAATCATCTCTAACACATCAAATAAAAGAGTTGATCCAGTGCTGCTGATCAGACAGCAAGGAAAACAGGACAAGAATTCAAACTAATGCCACTTTTTAACAGCAGTTTCAGCGTCTCTGCAGACGACCCACAGCCTATACTGAAAAAAAAAAAACAAAAACCTGGATGTAGCTCTGAGGTCCGAAAAATGAAACCTGCAGTCGTTGCTGTGACCAGCAGGGGGCAGCAGCTCTGTTTGTGTTTCATTGTTCTGGTAACAGTGACAATAAAGATCTATCGTATCTTAGACTGTCCATCTGTGACCGCAGCAAGCAATTTATTCTGAGCTAATGAGCCTCAAGCCTTAATAAAGTTTAATTAGTAAAATCGTAAAGTAGGCTGTGTGTGAGCTCACCTGTGACTGACAGGTGTCTGCCCCTATGATCCGCCCTCACTATCGAGTCTTAAAAAATAGGAATGTGAAGACGTTTGGGATTCAGAGGTCTGACCTCCAGCACCAGTGCAAATATCTAACCCCCAACCCTGTCACCGAGCGAAAGGATCCCAGCGTGAGGCAGGATGCCGCTAACCATGCTGCACGTTTCCCGCCTCCTGCTCAACAAAGAGGCAGAGCTCCAAGCGGGAAACTGCTGAAGCAATAATGTTCTGCCTGCGCTGTGTTTGATATGATGCGTTATTTATTGGAGGTTTGGATTTAACGCTGTGATTTGTGGAATTTTCGGACCTGTGAGGCGACTCAAAGGCAGCGCGGATCAGAGAGGTTTGATCAGAGAATCGTATTTTTACTAAACTGTGAGGATAAAGAGACGATACTGTGAACTCTGGTTTATTGGTTATTCCTACACCCCCCAATAAAGAGCTTTTCAGGAGCTCTTCTCCCCATGAGCCCGGAGTAAGCATGAAGCATGTTCTCAGTTTTTTGTTAACAATGTGAAAATGATGAAGCTGAAATGACAGCAGGTCGTTACAGCTGGATCACACCTGCTTCAGCAGCAGCCCGTACGGGCGGATGGACTCCTGCACGATGGCCCTCATCCTCACGTCGTTGCTGTCCTCAGGGATGTACACCACCCAGACGTCTTGCCTCTGGCACGACTTCCTTTTTTCTGGGTTTATGCGGTTCTGGAGGACCACCTGGTACGTCTTCCCGTCCACTCTGGACTTGAACTTCTTGCAGTACTTCGCTGCGATCCTGATGTCGGGCGTGGAGTACACCCCTCGGCCCTTTGTCTCCTCCGTTAACAAAGAGGCGGCGGCGGCGTCCAGAAACTGTGGCTGGTCGTCGGGCTTGCCGCCGTGGGTCAGGATGAGGGAGCCGTCCATGTTTTTCCCCTGGTAGGACACGGGCCATGCGTCCCGCCCCGTCCCCAGCCACTTGTCCCCGTCGATGTACTTCTGCATGACCCGCAGGGCGACGCGGTTCCACCCACAGGGGCGGATGTACTGCTCGTTACCACGCATGAACTTCTTATCTCCATCCTGGAGGTGAACAGAGGGGTCAAAGGTCAGAGCTGAAGTCAGTTTAAGGACAACAGCTGATCAGCATTCCAAGAATCAAAGCGTGTCCTCGTGCAGAAACACTCTTTATCATTGTGACATATTTAACCCACAGCAGAATCAAACCTGTGTAAATATCCAGAGTAATATAAACGTGATATAAACAGCAGCACGTTTTCAAATGCCATCACCATGACAACAAGGTGGTCTTTTCTTTTTAATGTAATTCACTGAAGGTCGTTTCTAACAGCACGACTCTGTAACTAAAGTCTGAATGATGATGAATGAATGAATGAATGGTGTTTAAACCGGGCTGCTGATGAAGGCTGCTCGCTCACTCTGTGTTTATGCAGGTACACTTTATTACACAGTTACACAGGTGTGTGTACGATAACCTGTTAGTACCAGCTCAGGTTCCAGCACAGTGCTGCAGGGAGCACACAGGAGCTCGTCTAAGGGAAAGTTGAAGTTTGTCTTCTGAGTGTGTAAAGTGCTCTCTGTCTGCACACACACACACACACACTTTCAGTTTCAACGCAGGAGCATTTCCAGAAAATCTGAAGCTGCTCAGGAATCAGGGCTGGGTTTCACTTTGAGCTACTTTCATTTGTTTACCTCTAAAAGTTGACCATTGATCACAGTTTATTCCAGCGCTCTGTTTGAAAGGAAACTCTACTAAAGTCAAATGTGAGGATATTAATCTGGTTTTTATTGACTCATCTGGATCCTCACAGTACATCCTGAGTACAGCTGCAGACAGATGCATTTTGAGTGTGAGAGCGAGCTGAGGCTGTGACAGATCACATTCACGTCTGCAGCATGAAAACGTTTCATTTTTACTTTGTGTTGCCATAAAGAAGGAGTCTAATTTTGGGGAGCAATCAGAGAATCTGTGAGTCTGGCCCTTTAAACTCGACCTTTGACCTGCTTCCTGCCTTCGTTTAAAGCTCAGGTATTTTATTTTTATGGGTTTGTTTTTCCAGGCTGAATGTGACCCACCCACCCTCCCTCCCTCTCTGTGTCACTTCCGTGTTTAGCAGCAAACCCGAGCCCAGATTTGTGATGAATAAATGTTACCGTGTAGTTGAATAAAGATCATCGCGCAGCCGAGAGAGAGTCTGAGAGGAAAATCAGCTGTGTGAAAAACCCGCTGGGTCACGTGACCCGAGAGGCCTGTGCCGCTCACCTTGATGTTGGTGAAGTCGTAGTCGTACTGAGGATGGAAGAATTGCTCCGTGTTGATTTGGACAGTAAGCTGGAAGCTGTCCGGAGGCCCCTCCAGGGCCGGGGGGGAGCTGTACATGTCGCATTCGTCTAACTCATGCAGAGACAGCGTCCCCAAGCTGGGGTACTCCAGCTCTTTAAAGCCCTCCTGCTTGTAAAACTCTTTGAGGGCCACGACGTTGACCAGGTCCTGCGGGGTGAACGGAGAGCTTCCGGTGGTCGCTTCGGCTTTGCAGCCCAGGAGCGCAGAGACGGCCTCCAGGCACAGCCTGACGTCCGGCATGCTGCTGCTAAGAGGACGGCGGGACAGCAGGCGGGGTCCTCCGGCTTCACAGGCCAAATAACTGCCCCCCTCTGAGGACCGGAGGTCGGAACCGAGCTGGAAAACGAGGAGAGACAGAAGAGAAGCTCGACGTCTGCCCCTCAGACAGCTCCCCAAACTTTCGCTTTCACTTACACACAGAGCCGGGGGCGGGGCTTAACATAAAACTTTACTGAAAACAAAAAAAACCTTTTTCGTTTTTGGATCGAGGGGGTGTACGCAGAAACTCATTATTATTATTGTTGTTGTTATTATTATTATTAGTAGTAGTAGCAGTATTATTCACCCTCTATTATTATTATTATTATTATTGTTATTTTTATTAAGATATTAGCAGTATTATCATTACAAAAAGAAATGGTTTGGTATGAAGGCAGCTATAGCGCCCCCTTGTGTTGAGTCTTATTGCTGTTTTTATTATTTTGGCACACTACACGCTGAATGTGGGGGTCATGCTGGAGGATGAAGTCAGACATGTCTTATCTGAATGTAACTCTGTCACCTCTGCGGGTCACATGTAGGTGTCAGTAGGGAGTCACATGGTTCAATTTAATAAACCAGAGCCAATCAAAATACAGGACTTGGTCATCAATGTGTGACACAAGTGGAACAGAATAAAATCCCTTTATTGATTTAATAATGAGTTAATTATGCTGCTATCTGTGCTGAGCTCTGATGTAGCCGTACATCAGGGCCAATCCCCTGTTCTGATGTCCTCATGGTCACATTGCTCACTCTGTGTCACGTCCGTTCAGTTCTGTCTTCCTCACCTGTCCCACGTCTCGTTTCCTCTGCAGGTAAACTGTCTGTTTGCTCCTGCTGTAACCCACGGAGACGAGAGGATGGTCACCGGGTCACAGAGGTCAGTGGAAGGTCACGTGTCATGCTGCGATTCACACAAACAGTCTTTAAAACTCATGTTTCCTACTTTACGAGCAGATAAGTAAAATGAGTGAATCTCTCAGTCTGTGAGTTTCAAACAAAAACCTGATTTATTTGAAACTTGTATTTATTCTATTTTTATCATTGGAGTCTAAAAACAACCTCCACATTCAGTACTGTGCAAAAGTCTTGAGCCAACCCTCATTTCTTTATGTTTTGCCAGTTAAAAAGGAAAAGGTGCAGTGATTTCACTGAAACATCTACATAAATATTTGACACCTTTATTCTTCAGCACAGGCTGAACTCTAAGGATTCAGAGGAGCTCACAGGTCTGTGCTGAGGACAAAGTGCAGGGAAGCCAAATGTAGTGACCTCATACATGAACTCACAGCACGATGTTAGTTTGGCAGCAAACCTGAAGTTTAATCAGATTTTTTTCTCTTTGTATCTCTGCAGGAAGAGTCTTTGCATTATTCCTGCCTGAAGCATCCAGACAAGCCCCGCCCCACCACCAGGAGAGGAACCGGATTGGCTGAAGAGAAGGTCCTGTACTCAACAGTGAACACGTGCAAGAACTCAAAGGCATCACATGACCACAGATAGAAGCACTTTAAATGAATGTAAATGATTTTTTTTTATTAATACAAGCTGTGAAAATATATATGATTAGTAGATTTTAAAATCTTGTTTTTAGTTTATTTTTTTGTTTTATTTGTGTAAACAGTGAAGATTTATTTTTCAGTGAACAGAAATACTCAGTTTTTAAGAACCTTTAAATCTTAAATATCCAAAAAGTTGTAATGAAAATAAAATGTTTGTAAAAAATTCCTGTTAATAATAAAGTAACAGCCATAAATGTAAATGCTACCACACAGCAGGGGGGACTTATAAAAAATCATTCCTAAACTAAAGAAAATCTATTTTATTTTTACCCATAAATGTGTGAATAGTTTCCTTGGGTCAGTTTTTAATCTTTATGTCTGTGAGTTCGTTTAATTGCTGTGTTTAAACATCTGTCTGAATATTGCTGCTGTAAATATAATTGCTGTGCTGTGTTGGTACACTCACACCGACTCCACAGAAGACAGAGCGTCTCTGTCAGCCGGCTCCATGAGTTCCTCTGCTTAGATGAACAGATTCCACACTTTGTCTTTTACTAATAAACTGATCCTTACACCACAATATGTCCTGACCTCTGTTTACAAAGATGACAGTCTGTCCAGATGTGACGCTCCACATGTGGACGCCTGTAAACGACTCCTCGGTGTAACATTTAAGGTCTCGCTGAAACCAGCTCTGGTGGCTAAAGCTACCCAGAGAGTGACAGTGAAACATGAAAGTGAGAGAAAATAAAACCAAACTGACTGACTGACAGGATTTTAACAGCTTGTGTTACAGTTGTAATTTTGCAAAAGTGAAACTAAGCTGCACTTTCACACAGGGATGAGTTGTGATCAATGAAAATGTGAATTTTAAAGCTTCCCATCATGTGACACGGTTCTACATTCAGACTTTAGCTTTCACAGTTTGTGCTCAGATCTCGCTGCAGGTCTGGTGATGACGGAGGAGTAGATGACGCTGTGGTGGCTCTGCTCCGGTGGACTCCTGCTGGGACTCTTCCTCCAGTTCTGTCGGCCCAGAGAGGCGTAGTGGATCGTCTCCCCACAGAGGGACGGGGTCTCTAAGTCCTCACCGTCTGCAGACAGACAAACCTTTTAATCCCTCATGGACTGATGTGAGGACCTTCATCGAACACCTGATGAGGTTACCTGTCAGTGCGCTGGACGTCGTCCACGGCTGCAGCTCCGTGTCTTCACGTGTCGGTGCTGCTGCACGTAGAGGTGATGATGAAGAGATGAAGAGCGCAGGATCATCAGATAACACGCTGACTCTAATACTGGATTTTTTTTGATTACCATAGCAACATTCATATTTTTACATGTGCTGATTTATGTTTTAAAGACACACAAACAGCTTTGTTTATCTGAAACTGTAAAAAATAATCTCCAAAAGTTGATTCTGTTCATCTGGACGTAGCGTTTTGTGGGAGAAACGTTTCGTCACTCATCCAAGTGACTTCTTCAGTCTCAGCTGACTGCAGGTTTCCCCAATCTTATAAACAGTACATTTGCATAATGACTGAAACCAGCCCACTGAAGGAACAATGGGCTGGG
>VUQG01032745.1:0-13461 GCA_015106755.1 Etia nguti | reverse complement strand
CCCGTGTTTTTTATTTTCTTATCTTAATAGACGGAGCAGCAGACCATAAATGTGTGCGTAATGCCGATGCCGATATGAATCGGCCCTGACTCTTTGTCCCCTCCGCGCTATTTATCAAAGCGCGGAGGGGACAAAGAGTCAGGGCCTTGATACCAGACTCCACCAGGCTGACTGAGAAATGTCAGCCCGGTCACTGACACATACACCTCTGGCCACAAGAGGGAATTCGAGGTCACGGTGAATGTGCCGCCTGTAGCTAAACTCCTTCAGGAGAAAGTGTCCTTCTTGTTATTAATTGGCTCCACCAAATCACCCGGTGGTGTCCCTCGGCGTGCTCACGTGAGTCACAGTGAGGTCGTCTCTGGCGCGTCAAAGACAAATCACAACGAATAACAAATACACGAAGCAAGTGCATAACCGCGCTTAAGTTGACGAATTGAAGGTGAAATGGGAGATTAAACACACATCCAAGCGTGCACGACACACAGGACAGGTAGGCGAATGTGTGCCACGGTGTGAATGCGTGGCGAGACATGCTGGGTTGCTCCACTTACAGTTGCGAGGGCCGCAAACTTTTCAAGGCTCTCTGCGAGACTTTTAATTAAAAACCTTGCTCGAGGAGCGTCAGGCAAATATTAATGTAAAATGATGCATAAAATCCACAAAACAATGACGTGTGTAATTTTCTTAATTTCCTCCCTGGCACGGTTCCCTTTGAAGATTAAAATCATGTTTCGTTTCATCCCGGTGGGGTTCTAATTGGTTTTGCGCATAGCTGGCTGAGGAGAGTATTTTGAATACCGATTCTAATAATAGCTTACGTCGCATTCTTCTCGTTAACAACTTTAGGTGAATTAATAGAGCGTGGAATCCATACTATGAGAATCAAACTGGAATAAATATCACTCGGGTGCTCTCTTTCACCCTTCCCGCTGCGCCACGGAGGATAAAAGCAAAACTAAGTGACAGGCGAATCGTAGCTGGGGGCATCACCACCTCCACTCTTGAAATGAGCCTGTTCTGCCAAACATCCACGGGGCGGCAGTCATGATCCATCTGAAAAGAATCGTGTCTTCAATTCAGGAGGGATCCCAAGAAAGTCTACTCGTGTCAGCTATCAGTGACTTCTATCATAACCGACATCGTTTAGATGAAATTAAAAATAGAGCCACACGGAAATGATCGTTAACATGAATACCCTTCCATTAACTCTGACATGTCTTCCCTCTGCAGCTGAAGCAGCCAAACACAGACTGGACTCTCACGAAGAACCAAAACTCCTCTATTAAAAGGTATCATTCTGACCTTTGACCTGATATCTGTAGAGCAGCATTATGCCCCCCCCCCACCAAGTATGTGCTCAATAATACTCTGAAGCATACAGTCTGCATAAAAAAATGCTCATGTCAATATGATTTGCATTTTCATATATATGAGTCAAAGGTGTTGTTACACAGACTTATTTTGTTTGTAGTTACAATTCCATAAACATGGATGGCACCCTCATGCGAAAAGTCATGCATGCAGACCCAGAAAACTATGTCACCTCCATGGCACCTGGACAATACTGGACCTGGGGTACTCACATGAGAGGCATGAAAGGTGAGAGAGGCCAAATGCATTCCTGCTTATGTATGCATATGCAGTATTTCATCTAGACTAGTTTAATATTCTACACGCAGCACATCCTCGTTCTTTAATGTTTTGACTTTTTTTTGTTATTCCCTTAACTCACTTGTTGCTGATGGCTTACCTCATCCTCACTAAACTGACCACTAAACAGATCACTGCTCCTTTTACTGCATTTATTCATTTACAGTCCTTACAGCATTTTTTTTTAAAGCTGTAAAGACATAAGTCAATATTGAAAAATAAGCAGTTGTTTCTTCTCTCCTTTCTCCTCATGTTATAGATTATAAGATGTCTCCTTCACCCAGTGGGATCCCCTCTCACCCCTGGACTCCTCGGTGTACACCTCCTCCCCAGCAGCAGCAGCCTTCGATCCCCTCCCACCCACACCCACACCCGCCACCCGATTACCACCACAATGTGTACATCCCTGGGACGCCATCAGGCTTTTGCACCCTGAGGCCCGCCGCACAGCGAAGTGACCTAGATGTCCACAATTCCTTTTCTACTTTTGGCAAGAAGCGACGTCTCCAGATGTCGCCCCAGGGAGAGGCTGCAATCATAAATAATGACCTGTACAATGACTGACTTTTCAATAACTGCCCTAGTGGATGATTAAAAAGATGGATAACCTCATATGAAAACAGAGGTAGAGCCTATCCAGTACATAAATTAATGAACATATGATTTATAAGTGGTATGAAAATAGAAAGAGAAAGAGGAATAATGAATGGACAATCTGTTTTGCAGAAGGATAATGAAGGTCTGATGGCTATTTATGTGACATGCCACTGCAACATTGTCAGCATATGTGTCTGTTTTTATTATTAGAATTATCATTATTATTATTTAGACAATCAAACTGGAGCAGCAGTTACATCCAAAATGGTTTTCGAAAAGCATTCGTGGACAATAATTTTGCACATTCTTATGAATTTATATTTTTTGGTTATATGAAAAAGAAAATGTGCTTTTCCTTTTTGTATCTTTGTTTGCTAACAGAGCTTGTGTGAATATGACAAACAGTAAGTATGTATATGCAAGCTGCACCATGAAGCAGACTACTGTAATGACAGGGGAGGGTTCCTTCCTTTACACATGTACTGTATACATTTATGAAAATAAAGTATTTTTTTCATATGGCCTTCCTCTTTTCTTTCAAGCAAGTGTTTGTGACCTGCTGTAATTCATAAAAAACAACCCCTGCACCAAAATGCAGATTCAGTCGATGTGCACACATAAATGATTTAGATGTAAGTTTTCCAGATCTATGTTTAATTAGCTTGAGTTAATTATTTTGAGGTGAAAAAGTTCCAGAGCTACTCGTACATGGGTGAAAAGCTTTTCGCCTTGGTAAGCTGTTTTCCACGGTGAGGAATAAACATAGTAAAATGCTAACATATGCTAATTGGAGTGCTTGCATTTCCATTTGCCCGCAGAGAATAGTGGGGTTCATTAACTGAACAAACAGAACCTCCTCTCTCGAAATATCACTTTAATTAAGACCACGAACACGAATACATGGGAGGAAAGGGAAAGGATTGGTGGTGGGGGGGCTCTTAACTCCAAATGCCACACCTGAATCTAAGCAAGGGGGCCTGTGGCTTCTCTCTCTATGTATGCCCTTTTATTTCTTTCTTCTCTGGGAATTAGTTCACAGCATCAACAGATGGGAGCTGGCCACTGGCCAGAAATGAGCAGGGTAATTAGGTTGTCCTATGGCTCAGATTGAAAATAATGTCGTTAATAAGGAAATGGGTGTCCATAGAGAGCATGGAGGGGAGCAGACTAACCTTCTCTGTAGTAAGGTGATCCACAGGGACAGTGGAAGGGGCAGCCATATTTAGATCGGCTTGGCTCAAACACGGCTTAAACACGTTCAGAAACGCCAAATTCATGTATATAAAATAGATCACATACATATCCAGCTTCTTTTAAAGCCATCAACTGGTGAAATTGTAGTGAAATTATAAAATATGTAATCTCAACGTTTCTTCTCTTACAGCATAGCAGCACTTGTAACGCAGATAAACTCGCTTCATTTCTCACATCATTTAACCATTACTGTGGGTCGCACTGGGAGCTGTCCATTGTCATAGTGCTGAAACTGCTTTGTCCATTTGTTCCTTTAAATCCAACTGCAATGTTTTCTGTTGTCCACCAGAGGGCGCGTCGAACACGGTGCAGCAGGCTGGATTTAATGTTTTCACAGCAGCCTTTCACATACATAAATCATGACCCCTTAAGACCTTTTTTTCTTTTCTTTAATTTTTAAGCAGTGGTAAGAAAACAAACAAAGAAATTTTATGCAAGTAAAATACAAATAAATTACATATCCCCCCCCCTTTCAATGTCAGTGGTAGGTTTATCTAAAAAATACTAATAATGCAACAACATAACATAAGACGAAAACACTGTTACAACAACCTTGCATTCATTAATTTTAAAAATGCACTACAGTGTTAGATGAAGCAACTGAATGTTGCAGCTTGCTGTGGTGAAGAGCTTTAAATACTGTTGATTACATTAATCTCTGTTTTTTAAATCTTTTTAATTAACCACATCTTACTCTGCAAACTAACTACTACAGTTCCCCCCCCCCAAAAAAAAAATAAATAAATAAATAAATAAATAAATAAAATCAGTTGAGTAAAAAACACACAATTACACAAAGAAACATAGATGAAATGTGGTCTAAATACTTAAGTAAATGACAGGTGCCTCCAAACAGTACTTAGCAAACTGTAAGTAAACTGTAGTTCAGATAACATACTTCAGTTACATTTCATTACTACTTCAGGAGCATCATGGCTCTGATAATTTTGCATGCCTACACATGTAATGATTAAATAACTCAATCAGAAGTAATTTCCCTGATCTTTTTTTTTTAGTGTTATCCAAATTTTTTAGTTAAAACAAGAAAGAAAAAATAAACAAACAAACAAAACCCTCATGCTTGAACTATTCTGAGACAATTTTTCTACAATATCTCATGCTGGCATTTTATTGTATCCGAATAATGATCTCCATTAAAATACAACACACTTTAATACATGAATTTACAGACTCTTATATATTTATATATTATAGATATTGAAATTTGATTAATTTATGATCACAACATTTTCACAGTAAATATACTGACCAGTTTTTCACAAAATAGTTCCCCAGCAGAGGGCATCATTGAGTAAGAATTATTTTATTGATCCACTTTTTTTATACTCTTATCCAACTCACGGAGAATTGTTCCCTTCCACACAAAACTTGTTGGGCAGAAAATATAACAGAAAATATTTTATTTTGTAAAGTTATTAAGTGTGGGGCTGGGCAGGTACAAAGGACTTAATGTAGAACTATAGCAAAAACAAAATAAAAAAACAAAATCTGGCTAAATGCATTAACACTGGAGGTAGAGGACACCATGTAATGTACAAACAAAGCAAACAAACAAACAAAAAATCTGTTGGAATCTCAGTGGGAGTCATACTATCTGTTGCATGGGCCCCCACTGTTGCTCATTTTTTGTGTCTCTGAAGCCCTTTATGACTCGTGTCATAAAGCACCAGGCTTTCTTGATTTGTATAAAGAAAGCCTGGTGCTTTCTTGATACAAAGCAACATGAAAAAGCAAATTAAAAAAAAGCTATAATAAAATGTAATAAACCTTTGGCAGTCAAGGAGTACTACCAGTACTACCACAAATATCAGTGAGCCACCCCTTTTATGTGTAAGATGGCTCCATGCACATTTTAAACTTAATTTTCAATCTGTAAGATAATTAAATAAACGTAAGGATCATTTCCATCAAATCTGACTTTTTATATCAAGTGTGCATGGATTTTTTAAATATAAAGTTGTGGTTTCAAATAAAAAAATGTTTTAAATAAAGCATTCAAAACCATGAAACTACAAAAAGTAGTGACTCAGACACATTCACATTCTAGTGACCAGTGCTGTTTCCAAATTAGTTTCATCTTCAACAAATCTAAAGTTATTTTGACCAAGACAATTTATTAAAGAAATTCAGGTTTCACATTTTTAGAGGCATTTTCTAGGCAATCCTTACAGTGTATGTACAAAGGCAATGGCATTTTAAGCGGTGATTGATTATAAAATAATACATGTTGAATTAACACAAAAAGCTACAAAAAGTGACGATTACAGTCGAGTGTGACCTGCTTAAAGCACCACAAACAGGCCTAAGAGCATCTATAGTTACATGCCAGACTCACCTAGTCCACTTGTGGGACCAGAAATAATAGATAATCAGATAACTGGGGTTAGAGTGTTAGAGGCTGTCATGATCACTGGCACTGCTTTTGGCTCTTTTAAACACAGGGCTCGCCTCATCATGACGAACTGTCAGTTTAGGTCTTCAAGGGAAACTTAATGCAAACTGTGATGTAATCCAGTATCAGTACAGAAGGCAAACCATAATACCCGGGCCGGTGATGTGTAGCTCTCTTTCTCCTATGAAAATGACGATCTATATACAGTGGAAGTGGGAATCTTTTTTAATGTTGGATTAATGTAGGGTAGCAGAAACTGGGATAATGAAAGAAAGCCACAAGTTATATACAGTACAAAGCACAGATGAGCATGAATTATTCTGTTTCTGTAATTTTGCAAGAGCCTGGTGCTCAGTACATAAAAATATATCCAGCAGATCTGTTGTGTCTAAAGGTGATTAGAAACTGCAGATAGAAGAGATACCTGATGATTTTAAGATTTTCAGTAGTAAAGTACACTACACTTTGTTCTGCACTGTGGAGCAACACCTTGAGCAACAGAGCTCAAGGTATTGGAACAACCTTCAGATGCTTTACATGAACACCAGTGTGAGCGAGTGTCAGAATAAAAATGAACAAAAATGAGCAACAGTCAAGAACTGGAGTGTTTATTCTTGCAAGGGAGCAAAAGCATGAAATAAAAGGTTTCATTCAAGTGCTGGGGGAAGTCCCCAGTGAGCTTTTTATTACATTTTATCAATCCCATCCTTCTTTGCCTTAAAACTGTCGCATAATAACACTTTTCCTTCTACGGGCTTCTGACAGGAACAGTTATGAGTGTACTTTAATGAGCAGACAATAATTTTTTTGCAACCTGGGCATACTTCCAGGCACTAAGTGTACTGCGTGTATCCTTGACTATCATACAGCTCACACTAATTAGAACATTGCATAACATATTTTTTCCATCAGTGAGATCTGTCTGTGGATCGCAGCTTGTACTCTGGCTTGCAGAGTACAAAAGTCAGACTGAAAGCAGGAACATAACGGTGCATGATAACTGTGTGGAAACATTTCACATACACAGCCAGTGGTGGAAAGTAAAAAGCTGACCTTAGTTTACCTTTTTGTCAAGAACTTTCACAAAACAGTAATCTAAAAGGAGAAGAATTGCACGGTGCCAGATTTTGCTAAGGCAGCTGCAGTAAACTCTCACACATGCTGTTTATCTTTCTCTCTTTCTGCCAACTGTTAACATCCTTTGATTGAGAGTATCACTCTTTCCTGATTCCAACCAGTCAGACTTTGCCACTACTTGTCTGTAAGCCAGCAATTAGTCCGCTGTAAAATGACCTCCCTCTGCTGCTGTCAGCTGTCATTTCGGTGTCAGATCAAGGTGGGACGCACATCTCCTCCACACATTTCACCTCCAGGTTTCATCACAGCATCCTCTCACTGATTACATCACACCCATCCACATTTTCATCATTGTTCTTCACCCCTAATGCACTGCTCAAGTGTGTAGCCTTGTGGAATTCCTGTGGTAAAATCTAGTAAACACTTGACTCCACATAAACTTCAACTGTTACTTATTGTGCATGTTTTACCCTGAAAGACTTTCTGTTATTTGAGCCTCCTTAGATTGAAGGCTGTTTTCTAAACTACTATTAAGTTAAACGCATACCATGTGTTTGTTTTAGTCCAATACATACTTCAGCTTCACTACAATTTGGTTGCTATCTTGTAGAGATCAACTACATGTGGATTTCTTGACTGTTTCAACTTTACAGGCACAAAAAACATGTTTTAAACTTTTAAAAATTAATATAAAAGCAAATGAAAAAAGTCACAAACTACAAACTGTAAAGTGACATCTACTAGTACAGGTCATTTGCCAGCTTAGGGCAGACAGTAGTAGGCTGGCGTCAAGTAGTAACAGCGTCAACAGGTTTGTGTATAAAGGCATAGAAAGCTAGAAAGGTTTATGTCTTTATTATACAATCATATACCTCAGTAATGTAGGAGCTGTTATATACAGCTGTTTTAAATCATCTAGTGGCATGTAAATAAAATAAAGACATGCTAACTTAAGGATAGTAGATTGTTTTATCCTCCATGATTTATTCCCTTGTTATAAAGATCTCAGACAATATTTGAAATGAATCCTTTGCTATTATAAAACAAACAAACAACTGTCTTTTGAAAACATGCCTGATGAATGAGAGATGTTTTAGGATAAAGCGCACAGTGCTGCGGGTGCGCTTGTGTGTGTGTTTGGGGATGTCCTTCCATGCGTCACTGCCATGCGAGGTCGCAAAGCTGATTTCAGAGCTGAAAAATTTAATGCGCTGTGTTTACCGTGTATCACACGGTGTCACTGTTGACCACTACAGCACACTACCTCTGCTTCTCTGAAGTCATGACACACCCATTTGTAAAGGCAGAGGACACAGCTTTCTTAAATGGGCGCTTATGATTATTTATACACAGAACCTTAATTCATTTATTTCTATTTTTTTCTGGATTTTGGAAAAGATATTCTGTGAAATCTTAAGAATCACAGACATAAAACGGCTTTTAGGATCTGGCTTATTTTTTTCCTGCAAAGGAAAAGATGAGATTTTGCATTGCCGTCTTTGTCTTGTGTGCAGCATGGCCACCTGCTTTGTCGGTGACACGGTACTCCATACCGGAGGAGAAGGAAAAGGGATCTGTTGTAGCTAATCTGGCTGCAGATCTGGGACTTGAGCCTGGAGGTTTGGCGCAACGAGAGGTAAAACTTGATATTTTTTCCAACAAAAAATACCTAGATTTTAACAAAAAGACGGGCGAACTGTACATCGTAGAAAAAATGGACAGGGAATATCTTTGCCCGGCGAAACCCGCGTCCTGCTTTTTAAAGCTCGATGTGATCATAGAAAGCCCCTTACGTATCTTCAACATCGAGCTTGGAATAACGGACATAAACGATAACGCTCCACATTTCCGACGGGACAGAGTAGAGCTCGACGTTTCAGAATCTGCAACGCCGGGCGAGAGGTTCTCCCTTCCCAACGGCGTGGATCCAGATGTTGGTATAAATACAATTAAAACGTATAAACTCAGTGTTACTGAACACTTCACAATCGAAATTCAGACAGGTAGCGACGGAACTCAGTATGTAGACTTGGTGTTGACCAAATCGTTGGATAGAGAACAGATTGCTGTTCATAATTTAATACTGATTGCAGTGGATGGCGGTGTCCCGGTGCGCTCTGGCACTGCTAATATTATTGTAAGAGTACAGGATACAAACGATAATCCTCCACGGTTTGATAAGCAGACTTATACAATTAACATGACGGAAAACACCCCAATAGGGACCTTAGTGATGAAGCTCAACGCCTCGGACCTTGACGAGGGTTTGAATTCAGAGATTGTGTACTCATTCACCCTTTACACGTCGGAGAAAACACAAGAGGCATTTTCACTGAATCATAACACTGGAGAGATAACTGTGAAAGGAACTATAGACTATGAAGATATGAAATTCTATGAGATGCACATCGAGGCCAGAGATAAAGGCACGCATCCCTTGCTTGGTCAGTGCAAAGTGGTGGTTAATGTGACGGACATGAATGATAATTATCCAGAAATCACCATACAGTCTGTTAAAAACACAGTGGAGGAGAACGTAGAAGTAGGAAGTGTTATTGCACTTGTAGACGTAAGTGATAGAGACACGGGAGATAATGGAAAAGTAAGCTTAACTATACATCAACTCATGCCCTTTACTATTAATAAATCTTCAGATCGACCCATGCATTACAAGCTCATCGTGTCCGAGCCTTTAGATCGCGAAACAGTACCTGAATATGACATCACTCTAATTGTAACAGACGCAGGGACGCCACCTTTATCTGACAATGAAACAATAACTGTCCATCTGCTTGATGTTAATGACAACGCGCCACAGTTCCCCCAGTCATTTTATACTATACGTGTCATGGAGAATAACGCACCCGGGGCCTTGCTCAGCTCTCTCACTGCCTTTGACCCCGACCTCCATGAAAACCAGTATCTAGTGTATTTCATAATAGAGAAGGAGATAGCCAACACCTCCATGTCCATGCTGTTCTCCATCAATCCAGAGAACGGTAATCTTTACGCACTCAAAACCTTTGATTATGAGATCGAGAAGGAGTTTCTGTTCCACATCGAGGCCAGAGACTCTGGCTCTCCTCCTCTCAGCAGTAACGTGACCGTCCACATCATTATTGTGGACCAGAACGACAACGCTCCAGTTATTGTGTCTCCGTGGCGTGCACACGGCTCTGTGGTGGAGGAAAAAATCCCCAGATCCACTGATAAAGGCTCCCTGATTGCCAAGGTGATAGCCTTAGATACAGACTCTGTGCACAACTCTCGGATCACCTACCAGTTTCTACAGGTGACTGATGCCACCTTGTTCAGTCTGGACCAATACAACGGAGAGATCCGGACTATGAGGATGTTCAGTTACAGAGATCCACGCCACCAGAGACTGGTTGTTGTTGCCAAGGACAACGGAGATCCTGCTCTCTCTGCTACAGTCACCATCAAGCTGACCACAATGGAGACTGCTGTTAAAGCCTACTCTGACATGACTGAGGAGCCTCTGGAATATGACATCTTCTCAGACATCAACCTGTATTTGGTCATCGGTCTGGGCTCGGTGTCATTTCTGCTGCTCATCACCATATTGGTCACAATTGTGATCAAGTGTCAGAAACCCAAGCCTAGCAAAGCAGCTCCTCCCTCCAGGAACAGTGTGATCAGTGAGAGGAACTCCACCATCGCAGACTCCACTCTGGTCTCCAACGATGCCTACTGGTACAGTCTGTTTCTAGCAGAGACCAGGAAAGGAAAGCTGGTGGTTAGACAGCCTCTGCCAAAGGGCTCCAGGTACATTGTGTCCAGCATACCAAGAGGGACAGGACTGACAGACACTAGTGACTCAGCAGCTTCTACTCTGCAGGTAGGAATTTAATGCACAGATATGGTATTTTAGCTACACAACTAATATATGTATGCTGATTACCATAATTATAGTTTTCCTTTTTCTCCTAAACTTCATCTCCAAAAACATTTTAGTTAATTAATATAAAATCTCATAAATTATCACGATGGTACCACTTATCAAATGCACTACTTAGTACATAACCAACATACCAATAATCCATCATCATGACTCAGCAGGTTTTAACTGTGTAAAAGACTTGCCCTCAAAGGTCATGTCTGCAGTTAAAAGAAGAATCTAAAAACCTGCGCTCTAAGGGAAGCGAAAATAAAATATATTTAATAAAGAAATCTGCATTCAGGATTGACATAGCTTAACTTCTTCATGACTTATTCACGTTCATTGATTTTTATATATACTTTTTTATGTTAGTACTGTTGGCATAGTTATTTCTTTCTTATTTAACTATCAATTTTAAGTGTGCAGTTATCTTCATGTTGTTAGATTAACTTAATCTAATCTAAATTATCTGTCTGTTGGCATTCTTTAGAGCCATTTCCTCCCTGCTCTTATTTTTTTGTAAATAAAATGTAATATCATGTATTTTCAATATTTTTCCTGTGCCTTCTGTATATGCAACACTGGCAACTCTTGCATTTATGATGAATACAATTTAATACTTTGTTATTTCTAATCATTTGCTTTTATTAGTGGTAAAGAGCGAGTAGATCACTACGTCATCTACAGAACGATGGTCATGGAGATATGCGTACAGAATCATTACATTTATAATGAGACATTATATAAAGTTAATGACAACTTGAAGTGCTACCATATTTGAAAATCGTCTGCAGTGTTTCAGTGATATGTCGTTTTATAATGTAGAAATCTTCAGGTGATTAAGCGTCATCGTTTTGACTCGTGGATTGTGTCTGAAATCTGAATGGGTTTTTCAACAATAATCAATTTGAACTAGTTAAATTTAGTAAACGAACATAGTTTTTTTTTTTTGGACGACCATTAACGGTATCCAGGTCCGTGTGTATTAAAAACATAAATACATGCAAAAAGCAACGAAGGTCAAGAATCACATGAAAACGTATGATGTTCATCGCTGTTCAAAGACTGACAAAATCTCAGGGGTGGCGCTATTCTATCAGTAAAATCCAAACCCAAGAGCATAAAAGCAGAAAAGCGTGATGGTCCGGGCACGTTTAGAAGCAAGCGGACAGCGTCGTGGTGCTGAAACTCCGGTGCGAAACGCGCTGGCCTTGACTTAGGTTTAAATGAGCTTTGGAAATCCCACTATGTGCGTTTGGCTAAGAACAAAGAGGGAAATTTTTAAATGAATATTGATGGAAACATACATTATATCGTATGAAGTGTGATGAACTCCCAAACAAGAGGGTTTTCCGGAATAATGGAGTCTTACGAGAGGTACGTGATGCTCGCTATTATTTTTTCTTTTGCTCGCTACATATCGGCATCAGTGACTCATTATTCAATACCAGAAGAAATGAAAGAAGGATCCGTTGTGTTTAATCTCGCCACCGATCTCAGCCTGGATGTGAAAACACTGAATCAGAGGAAGATGCGTCTTGATATCATCGCGAACAAGAAATATTTTGACCTAAACAAAGAGACTGGTGAGCTGTATATTGTTGAGAAAATCGACAGGGAGCACATTTGCCCAACAAAATCATTAGCGTCTTGTTATCTCAAATTAGAGGTTATACTAGATAACCCAGTACGAATATTTAATATAGAAGTAGAAATTCTTGACATAAACGACAACGCCCCACAATTTCGCAGAGACACTATACATTTAGATATATCTGAAGCGACGCCAAGAGGAGAGAGATTTTCTCTGAGTAATGCAGTCGACCCTGATGTCGGATCCAATTCAGTAAAAACATACCATTTGAGTGAAAGTGAATATTTTAATATAGAAGTTCAGACCGGAAGAGATGGATCGAAGTTTGCGGATTTGATCTTGAAACAGACTTTAGACCGAGAGCAGCAGGCTGTTCATAATTTGATACTTACAGCTGTAGATGGAGGAACACCTGCTCGTTCTGGCACTGCCAGTGTTATTGTACGAGTTTTAGATACAAATGATAACGCACCCACCTTTGATAAAGACAATCTAAGTGTTAAAATAATGGAAAACTCTCCGATAGGAAGTCTTGTTGTTGATCTTAATGCAACAGACTTAGATGAAGGATCAAATTCTGATATAACATATTCATACAGTTTATATACATCAGAAAAAACACAGGAGACATTTAATCTGAATCCTGCCACTGGTGAAATTACAGTTAAGGGAATGCTGAACTATGAAGATTTCAGGATTTATGATATGGAAGTTATAGCTACTGATAAAGGAGCCAGCAGTTTAACAGGACAATGTACCATAAAGATCGTAGTAGAAGACATGAATGATAACCACCCAGAAATATCAATTAAATCATTTCAGAGTCCAGTGACTGAAAACATCGAGTTAGACACAGTGATAGCTGTAGTTAGTGTCAGTGATAAAGATTCAGGTGATAATGGAATAGTTGATCTTCATATTCCAGATAAGATGCCTTTCAAACTGAGGGAGTCCTCTGATAACTATTATGAA
>VUQG01032743.1:4867-15446 GCA_015106755.1 Etia nguti | reverse complement strand
CCCCCCCCCCCCCCCCACCCACTTAAAAAAAAAAAAAAAAGCAGCTAGGGAGGAATCGGAAGTGTCCTCTAACCTTAGAGCTCCCCTCGCTCTTTTCCCCCCTCCAGGAGGCTTTTGTAAAAGCAGACAAGAAGCTGATGGTCCTGGCTGACCTCTGCTTTGTCTTCTGGCTCATCTGGGCACAAACGCAGTTTCATAAAGCCTGCCGCTCAACTTTAAGAAACCCAAAAGCTGGGACAGATAAATAATGCTGCTGCTGATCAGTGAGGTGGACCGGTTTAGCTGGTATTTTATTTTTGATATGAGAGCTCCATTTCTGATTCCCATACACTTATCAAAGTTCTTCACCTGTCGCCTCTCATAGTTTTTAATCTTTTATTTAAAAAATCTGGGGATCTGAGGTAAAACAAGGAGTTTTAGAGGCTGTGATATGTATGTATGTATGTGATATGTATCAAGGAGTCCTTGTACTCTCCAAAGGATCACAGATAAAGATTGAAGGGGAAAAAAATTATACCACAAATTTTCTGCTCTAACACATGGCATATTTTACAAGCATTCAATTTCCACTTCTATTGGGTGCAATTGAATGTACAATTGAATGTGATCTAATATCACTCCAGGAAAAATTCCAAATAGTAACTTTATATCTTGGAGTTTGCAGGATTGTTTAACTGGACTGCAAAATGTTACCAAATGTTATTATTATTTTGTACATTATATTGGTATACAAAACAGAGGGATATTAGAAATATTCCAGTTCAAATGATACCACCCATTATGAACTCAGTGATAAAACAGAATTCTGTCTATCAAAAAATTAATCAAACGAAAAAAACAAAAACAAAGGCACCACTGATCAGTGCAAAATTCTGAAACGCATATGATTTTTACCTCTTTGCAAGTGTTTATGTGTGAGGTCAGCAGGATGACGTCTTTAAGGCGTCATAGTTAGATGAGGCTCAAAATACTGGAGTAAAGCTGCCAGCAGGTTACTATCAGACAGAGCTCTGTCCACAGGAAACTGATTCAATTCTGTATTTAATACCATCTGTTTATGTTAACAAGAGGCCAAATATGTTCCAGGCGGCAACGAAAATATGATAACTCATAACTATGAAAAACGGGTTAGTGCACTTTTAATGGGAGCAGAAATGACATCAAAAGCACAGTCAAACTGTTACACTGTAACGCAGTCTGTTAACGTGTTTCAAATATGAAAACACAGTTAAAGTTAAAAAACAGAAACACAGCGACCTGCAGGTGTGTTTGTGTGTCTGTGTGTAAGACTAATCTCATGTGACCAACGCTAAAAGCCCAGCATGCTCTCCTCTCCACCCAGCTAAGCGAGGCCTCTGACTTCACTGACTGCTGCGTCACATCCTGCACTGAGTTCAATGTTTTTATTCCAACTGAAGACAGAAAATTATTACTTTGACTACTCAAGACCATTGCTTCACAAGACCTTTGAAGAAATCAATACATAATTAAAAAAAGAATAACTTCTCACGTGTTGTAAACTTCCCACAGTGCACTTGGATTTTGTGTCAGTCCTGCTCAGCTTATTAAGCTGCTAAATATTCCAGTTGCGTGTGACTACAGCGCATGTGCGTGTGTCCGCGCTCATATTTCTCGCTTTCATGATTTTCTTCTTCTATTGAAACTTTGAAACGTCATCTCTCGGTGGATCATTTTCTCACGTCAACCATATTTGTCCCTTTATTGTATTCAGCTACAATTTCTCTTTCTTTCTTTTTGAACCAACTTTCGCACACTAGAAATTTCTGTAGCAATTGGATCGGACTGTACTGAGCGTGCTTACAATCGCTTTGTAATTACGTAGAAATATGCTTGCATTTATATCAGTGAAAACACAGACTCATCGGACTGTCAGAGATTATTGATAAACCATCTCAGCTCTAGTGCTGGCTTTACGTTAGAACTCGGTGTGTTTGGTCATGTTTATGAAACTGGGAGCTCCTCTGCTGATATTCTGCGGATATTAAAGTTAGTGACAATGTGTATTCATGTATTTATATGAGTGTGACTTTTACACGCTTTATTCCACTACATTGTTGAAAATTTCAGCAAAATGAGCCCCGCTCCCACAGGGCACAGAGACATGCGTCCCCGCACGACTTTCCTGTCATATTTACGCAGGATGGCAAAATAGGAAAGACTAATGGATGGGAACAGTAAAACATCGCTTTGGAATATTTTCAGAAGACTTGAAAAAACAACAACAACAAAAACAACCTTTTTGGTTCCATTTCACTGAAAAATATCCCAAAGATGAAAATACATCCCTATATTCTGTTTTACTGTATCTTCACCCAGACGGGAGGAGAATCGGCCCTCAGGCCCCTTTAACAATTTTATGCGGGGGTAAAGTACGCACCATGACACACATACACACAATTCAGGTTTTAAAGCTTGCTGTAAAGGCACATTTTATTATTTATTATTATTATTTTAGTAGTAGTAGTAGTAGTAGTAGTAGTAGTAGTGGTAATAATAATAATAATAATAATAATAATAATAATATAATTCAGGCAGTCAGAATGCGGACTGTCTCTCGGACCTCCAACACCGCTGGCAGCCCCACAACCCCGACCCACGCTTTAGTCATGGTAATGGTGTTAAGAAATTGTGTTTAGGTGTTGATGCTAACCTGTGCTGCATTCAGGCTCTGTGAGAGGAGCTTAAATGAGCTGTAGGGAAATGCCGCACCAAAATTTTGCGCGGGATTTCCATTACAGGTCATGGCAGTGAGCAGTCGGCCTTCAGACAGTTAGGATTCTGTAGGATATTGCAAATGAATTATTTTTTCCAAGATGACAGCGAAAGAGGTGTGCTCATAACCTTTCGAGAGCAAACAGCCAGCCCCACTCATCACTATGTGTGAGCAGGAAACTAACCCAGTCTGTGGAAGCCTAGCCTCTCGATCCTTCGTGGAAATGGAGCTGCTGAGCTGCGTGTTTTCCATTAGGATGTTGGATGTGAATTGGTAGCGCCTGGAAAATCGAAGCTTTCTTTCTAGGTGTCTGTCCACGTTATCTGTTTGTCTTGTAGTTCTCATGAGATAATAAGGATGTGTGTGGAACTGAAATAATGTCATCACCAATTTCTGAGTATTGTTTCTGCAAGTGTGTCTCAAGAGGTCAAACGGAACCTTCAAACATTCAGAGAAGTGGCATTTTCCGCTGGAGCCTGAATGCACCGTAAAGTGACTGAGTGGATTGGATTAATTTGCGCCTCCCGGGAATTCCGGAACCTCACATGACACCAACTCTCTGCCTCTATTGGTCGGAGGCACGTGTCTGAACGACCCGTAGTACAACGTCATCGCAGTGTCTCGCAGCCAATCAGAAATGAAAACCAAAAATCAGTAGTGAAAGTATTTGAGCGGCGTCTTGATGAGCGCACTTGAAGCTGCTGGAGCGTCAGTAATTGTGTGCAGGGAGCAAGAAAATCAAAAGAGTGATTTAACAAAGCAAACAAACGAAATGGAGTTTTATGAGATTCAAAGTGACGCAGGTGAGCTGCAGGTCGAGGAGTGAGGAGCACAAACTGAAGCATGTTTTTTTTCTTTGTCAAATTCCCCACAGGCGCGTTTGCACAGAAAACAATACAAACTACTGCGCCACGCTCCAACTCGCTCTTCTCGCTGCAGCGACGCTTCCTTGTAGTCACAAATATAGATATTAACTGATTATAAAGTGATATTGGAGTCACTACGCTGTGGAAGGGAGCAGGTGCTGAAGCTGGTCAGGCTTCATCAGAATGGAAGAAAATGCTCGCCGAGACCCAGAGCGCCCACGGCAATCCGGGGAGCAGTCCAACCGGGCCATCCTGCCCCTCTTGCAACCACCTGGCAACCAACAGTCTCACAGGATCACCAACTTTTACATCGACAACATTTTAAGGCCGGACTTCGGCCTGAAGAGGAAGGATGGGGCTCAGGATCGGCAGGGAGACGCTCTTGGAGTGCTCATACAAAGAGAGGAGCTGACAGGGAGAAAGCCTCCCAAAAGTGCTAACCCTCGGCAAGGTGGAGCAGGAGGCAAGGAGGAGGAGAACCCGGGAGAGCATGAAGACCAGCATCCGGACACTGACGACAGGAGGCCCGGGGTGGTGGCCCGTGATGTGGCGGCTAATGACCGCTGCCGCAGCCCTCAGGCCAGCGCTGCCACAGCGGCCAAGCCGATGCTGTGGCCAGCTTGGGTGTATTGTACTCGCTACTCGGACCGTCCGTCATCAGGTTAGTAAAAACATTCCCCATCCAGGTCTAGTTCATGAAAAGCAAAAGAAGGAAAAGACAGCTCCTCTTTGCAATTCAGAGTCACTTTAAAGGCTGAATTTCAGGAAGGAGCCAAAAAGCTGCTATTGCATCATTTTCTCAGCAGTGCCGAAGAAATGGCCTCTACCCCCACCTTCATATAATATACTCATCACTTGTAACAACTCATCATTAAATCAACACAACTGATGTTGGAGTAATAATTTCATACTTTAAACTTGAAATGACAGGAGCAGTCTGAGCGCAGATTTGACATGAATTTAGACGCATATTGGAAACTCGTTTCTATTCCGTACAGAATTCAATCTGAATTTAGCTTTAAAATAAAGACAAAATCCACGAGGCGGTTAGAAAGTGCTCCGAAAAAAACGATGAAATTAAACATGGGTCGAAAGTAAAGTTAAATTATATTAAAGTGAAGTAAAACCAAGTTAACGCTATTGTTCCTCAGTCCTCTTTGTTAATATTCTATTAGCATATTTTTGACAATGGGGTAGTCTAAAAAGTGAAGGCGGTGTATCCAAAATCTGTCGCTTCAATCTAAAAGGCTCAAGAACACAGTTCCAAAGTTAATTTAATTTAATTTAATTTAATTTAATCTCACTTGTAAAAATAATAATAATAATAATAATAATAATAATAATAAGAAGAAGAAGAAGAAGAAGAAGAAGAAGAAGAAGAAGAAGAAGAAAAAACCCGCATTTGTGTAGTAAATGTTTGCAATGGGAGCATTTCCGTCACGTTATGGTACATTACGGTGAAGCCGATTTCCAGTCTGTCCCTCTCTCTCTGGGAGTTTTTAGGGCTAAAGTGGAAGTTTGCAGCGGGCTCGGCTCATTCAGCCAGCGGACGCGTGGGAACTTGGACTTTTCCTTTGTCACCATGTAGACTCAGTCAGCTGCTAAAACGATGCTACAGCACAGCAGCTGAGCACAGGAAGAGACCGTACTCATCTATCGAAGACGCGTTTAGAAGAATTTTTTTTTAAATTTATTAATAACAAAAATATTTATTTATTTATTTAAATCGATGAATCGAAACAAAAAAAGCGTTTATCGAGTTCATGGAAAGCTCCTGGCCGGAGAGCCCGCATCCTCCCTCGCATGATTCCGTCCGGGCACCGGTCCAGTTACCTGAACCCCGGCACACGTTACAGCGTCCCGATGCGCGTGACCATGTCAGAGTGCACGCAGGCCTTCAGCGCAGCTGCTTCATGTGCACCTGCACTGATGTGCTGCTGCAGGTCTACCTACTGTCTTTTACACTGAGTTCAATCATTTCTCATGAATGGTCCACCTGATCCCACCACGGCAGAAACACCTCAATGTCAGTGCAGAGACAAAAGAAAAGTACTTTTAAAAAATAGAGTTCCTATGTTACAGAGAGGGAAGAGCCGCCCAACGCCCCCATCCTTCCTCATCTCCAAACCCCACCCCCATCTGCACCCTCTCCTCCTCCAGCATTAAGCTGTACTTAATGCCCAGTGTGGTCCATTTCATCCAGTTGGATGGAATTAAAGGTTGTTGACCAATATGTCCTCTAAAATAAGATTAGACTTACTAAAAAGTAAACAACTAGATTATCCCCATGTCGGCGATCTTCTTCTTCAGTTCGGATCTAAACAGCTTTGTCAGGAGGTCACGTGAGTCCTGGCCATGAGGATAAATTTGCCTCATTTGGCGCAAATGTGAAAAGAGACATTTTCCACTCACAACTGAGCCCGTTTCATTTTGCAAGTACAGCTGAGGAATGTGACGTGTGAAAAGTCCACAGTACTGACTCTAACCACTGGCTGTCATTTGTTTCACTCCCGCTCCACTTCAGGGCCCAGATCTCGCAAACCAAAGAAAGCGCCGACCCCGAGTAAAGAGGACAAACGGCCCCGGACGGCCTTCACCGCTGAGCAGCTTCAGCGGTTAAAAACAGAGTTCCAGAACAACCGCTACCTGACCGAACAACGGAGGCAGAGCCTGGCCCGGGACCTCGGTCTCAACGAGTCTCAGATCAAAATCTGGTTTCAGAACAAGCGTGCCAAAATCAAGAAGGCCTCCGGGAATAAAAACTCTCTGGCGCTGCATCTCATGGCGCAGGGACTGTACAATCACTCGACAGCCAAGGACGCCAAGTCGGACAGTGACTAGAGGATGACGGTTGACTCTCTGAACTTGCAATAAAATCACCAGCATTCATATTTCAATTCAACACACACACACACACACACACACACACACACACACACACACACACAATAAGGTGACATTTGTCAGTCTTCTCTCTCTCTCTCTTTCTCTCTGTGTGTGAGAGAGAGCTATATTATGGGTGTATACTGTGTACTCAGGGCTGTAGATATGACGATGCCCAGCTCAAGTCAAGATGGAGCCGCATTCATGTCACACACCGTTTTCTCTCGTTGGAGCCTAAAACCGCGACCAATGTGGCATTCAGGGTCCAACGGAAATATCTGCGGACGACTGCGAACAATTAATGCTAATGGTGCTCTGTTAAAATTGACTGAGAAGACATATAATAAATTTCAGTCTCATCGAAGTATGGGATAAAATATCTTTAGGTAGAATTAAAAAAAAAAAAAAAACGACTTTAAGAACTACTTTTAAAACACTTAAGTGTACTCCGCAGCTTGAATTAGTTTAAAGTCGCTGGTTCCTGGCAGAACTCTGTTACTGTGACCTGGCTGCAGGACTGGGGATTCCACTGAGATGGAAAACCGGAACAAACAGGGTCAGAGGTGTTCGGAGAACAGCTGAGGAGCCATGTTCCTGGTTTAGTAGGTGTCAGCATCATGTGTGAGTTCGACACATCCTACTTGCGTGCCTGCTAGAATTCATCGTGCCCGCATGAGATTTCAAATCGTGGATTATTTTATTTTATTTTATTTTATTTTTTATAAAAATGAACAAACCAAGTGTGACAGTGGTCGCGCTGCAGTGTGGCCTAATGCCCGCGCAGAAAAAGCAGAGCCGATAGAACTTTGACATTGTCGGCCTGCAGAGGAGGAAAATGGCTCCAGCTGCAGCTGAAACCACGGCGAGCTCGAGAGCAGGTGAAGGCTGAGCATCACGCGCACTGTAGCCCTGTCTGAAAACTCTGAGCTAATATCCAAAGATTTCTTTCTGTTGCATTCCGGGAACTGTCGCGTGGAAAACGGTCCGCTGTGTTCTCCCTATCTTACTGTACTTTCTGACCACGGTGCTCATTTTCTTCAGCGCCTCTTGCTTCCTCTTTGTTCTTGCTGTGTCATGCCGATGTACTGTAGTGAATGTTTACCTGCGGGTCTGCTTGTTGTGGTGGAACACCTGAAGGCCGCACAGGCCTTCAGGTGCGGTACTGCGACCGGATACGGAATGTGAGAACTCATGCTATGTCTGGAATTAAAGGTGTGCTTTAAATCTGGTGACCAGTGTTTAGTAGCAAAATTGCTCCCAGATATCTGCCAGTAGATGCACACCCAGATGAACACAACCGGTTTAGAAATTTCTGATTTTAGCGATAATAATAATAATAATTATTATTATTTTAACTTTCTCCCGAGAACCAACGAAATTTCGAAAAATAAACTATCGCCTTAAAATGCCAGTAGGCCATAGCTAAAATTTCTATTCATATCAAACCGCATCATCCTGTGGCAGGCCTCCAGGCAACCGAGAATGTTCAAGAACACACTTCCTGTTGTTGTTAACGAAGATACTTTGTATTCTTATTTAAAATGCAATAAACATCCAGCCGCGCGCAGGTGTTTACATAACTTATTTTTCCTGCAATAATTTTTCTGTTTGAACACCTTTGCCGGCTCCGAACCAAATCGTATTGTTACGATGTAGTGAATGTTTGGACTTCTTTCTTATTTTATGTTAAAGCCTCAGTCATATTTTCTTGGATTGAGTTAGGCACCTGGAAAAGTTTCTGCCTTAAAGTATTACGGTGTTAAAAGAGCGGCTGTTTTCTATGTGGCAAATGGGATTTTTGAAATCGATATTTTTAAAAATGAAATAATAGTGTTTCCCCCTCTCATCCGAGGTTCTCTTTTATATACAACATGTAAATAATTTATATTATAATGGTGTCATTGTAAATAAACGATAACGATGCAGACTTGACTTTTAAGATATTTTTATTTTACAACACGAAACACGCATCAAGAAAAAAAACGAAGGAAAAAACTAACTTTAAAAAATGAAATGTGTTGATACTGATTAGGATGACATAATAAGAGAGAGCAACAGGGAGGACACCTGTGGTCTGCACACAAAGTTACACGCTCAAGACGTCTGCACCTGTAGTCAAAACGAAGGCGTTCATTTCGAAAATGTTTGCATTCGGTCGGTGCACCGTGATCTGCTCCACTTACTACATATGTCCTGTTCAGGTTCTGAATTTCCCCCAGACAGCCACAGCATGTATGATTGAATCATCGCCAAAAGCTCTTTATCACAATTTCGATTTTAGCTGATAGTTGTGGTCCACTTTTGTTACACATTAAACGAAAAAGAAAGCTAATATGAAGAAGTTATTTTTCTGTTCCTTTAAAACGTATCTGAGATTGGTGTTTTCCATACATTTCCAAAGTGCATCTTTTTTTTTTTTAAAAAAACCTTCTAAACCTCCTAAAATTGTATTGTTTTCATTTTGAGTTTGTTGACCCGATGATTGCAAGCTTTTCACACAACAGCCCTCAGTAGAATGACATAACATTTAAGGTCATGGGCCAGGGTCAGAATAAAAATTAAGAGGGGCAGAGGGGTGTCTTCATCATGGAGAGATTTAATATTTGTAAATTCATTTGAGACTTTTATTTTAAAATAAAACACAGTTCCACATTTGACATAACCCATATGGAGCACACTCTATGTAGTTGGAAATAAACTAGTAAAGTATGCTTTGCTTTTCATCCATAATTATTAGTCTAGGCATTTTTGGGATACAAAATCGGCCCACATGACAGAACATTTTCAAAAACTCTCATCTCCAATCACATCATTGGTACGGTAGCCCTTATGGAATTAAACTGATGGAAATCCTGAACACACCCAAGAAACTATTCATCAAGCATATATCATTTTATCTATAAACACACACACACACACACACACACACACACATAAAGAAATCATTTACACTGGTGGTCAGTTTCCTTATTTCAGTTGTGACCACACGTGACAGAATGCAACAAAGTGTGTTCACCATGAGCATGATTTCAAAACTCCCTCAGCTGCAGTTTGGGAAGGAAGGGGACAGCAGGAACCGATACATGCAATCACTTCCAAAACCCTGTTGTCTTTCTATTTGGTGCCTGACAACACTAAACAGTGACATATCTGCCAGGCTTGCACCCAAAACTCCTTAACGTGGAAAAATCTGAACCAGATTAGTTGACCATCTTTACTCTTTGATCTTCAGGACAGCTGCATAGCTGCATCTACATGATTTCCCTCACATCTTCCTTATAATGTGTATGTCAGGATAATTTGCAATTTGCACACCAACACTATTTGAAATTCAATTTGAAATAAGAGCAGAAGAGACTGAGAAGAGACAGAGGAATAATATGAGAATAAAAAGGTCAACACTAGAAACCATCTATAGAGTGCAATATCCATCAAATCATTGAGTTATGGATTGTTCTTTTCCAAGACACACACTGAAAAATAAGCCAGTCTCAAATAAGGAGCATAATTCCAAATAATAACTGTTCTTATTTTGAGTTTTCATTCACAAGAAAATGTTTTTAGAGATTATTCATTTCAATCCATATCCATATAGTATTAGGTATCAATACAAACTGAGCGTTCCTGTGTTGTACAAATTAGGGTAAACCAGTAGAAAAGCAACAGTCAAAATGATCTGCAAATTCAGAGCACTTCTTCCTGCTCTCAACTGGTCCATCAGCCAAAGAGTACACTGATAGCACCACTGAAATCTTACAAACATGTTTATGTCTGAGGGCAGTTTACCTGAACATCGGAGCATGGTAAGAAAAATCAAACAGAGAAGCAGAATGAAATGTGTAGAGCAGAGGGAGATCCATTAAGCAAAAGCCAGAGATTTGTCTGAGACGCGTTCACTGGCAGCAGCAGCAACAGTGACCTGGGGTTTTTGAATGGCTGCAGAATCCCTCATCTGCATTTCCTTTCTTAGCTGACTTGTATGTGGAAGTAACGCCCAACGGTCTCTGACTTGATGAGCAGAGCTAGTCTTGACTTGGGGGGGGGGGGGGGGTGTTGTGGGGGGGGTTGGGTGGGGGGGGGGGGGGGTGGTGGCAAA
>VUQG01032736.1:0-13035 GCA_015106755.1 Etia nguti | reverse complement strand
ATGCTCGCTGACATGTGAAACCAGGTTTGAAGAAAACAACATGTTTCCGCCCGGTTTCGAACCGGGGACCTTTCGCGTGTTAGGCGAACGTGATAACCACTACACTACGGAAACTTCGCATGCAGACCGAAAGGGTCGATCCGAATAAAAATATAAAATAAATAAAATAAAATAAAATATATATTATATATAATATAATATTAATGATATGCAAAATTGTCATATGTCCTAAAATAAATATGATTTGTGACAGCACCCGAAAGAAGAAGAAAATAATTAGATAAGTTTAAAAAAATGTCATGTGTTCTAAAATACAAGAATGGAAGTTGCAGAAATGTTCTGCCAACACTGACAGATAATATTTTATTGAAAATTGGTTGTTGTCTGCATGGATCTAGATATGAATCTCAATACAATGCCCATCACAAGAAAGCATAAGGATATGAAATGAAATCATAAGTAAACTACAGTTCTTGCATTTATTTAGTGGTTGCCTGCATCCACACATCCCTCACTATGATTAATAAATCAATCAGTGCTTCAACAGCGATCCCTTTTCCACTACTCAACAGCCACTTCAGTCAATCGTGGACAGCTGCTCATAAATAACTTACATTATTTTCCTATGATACTTAATGATGTATTAGTAGAGGAATTTAAGTAGTTCAGAAGCCTCATTGTTCATGAAGATTGTTACTTCACTGTAGTGATCTGAAACCAGACTTTCTTGTGTAAGGTGAACATGATACCACACTACAGTCCTTTAAGCACAGTTTAAAGATAAAAGACATTTTATGAAAATGTGACCTTGTTTGACCTTGAAGGAGAGATCAAACGTCAAATGTGACATGATATTTAAAATCTTTATGGGGTACTTTCAATATGTTGACAACACACTTCATAGTCTCTAAGTAAAAAGGCTTTAAATCCATTTTTAACCAACAAATCATTAAGTTGACCATGAACACCTTGGTGGATGTAAGACAAATTTTAATAGGTTGTTAACATGACCCCACTCCAAACCCCTACAAAGTTTTACCAGAATTCATTCAAAACTTTTCAAGGTAAAGTGTTTACATACAGAATAATGACACACAATACCAAAAACCTTCTTGGCAGAGGCAAAAACAAAACAAAACAAAGTTTGAGGAGTTTTTTGTTTGTTGTTTATTTTATTTGTTTGTTTATTTGTTTGTTTTAACTTCAAGTATCTGCCATATACTTAAAGAATCATTTCAGATATTGACATGATGATTTTATGGTTTGTCACTGCTCTTATCCAGCGTTGGGAAAGTCACATAAAATTTTGAGTCCTTTATGACCAAGAGGGCCTCTCCATTTTTGGTCTCATCTGTCACCAGCTCAAGGATGCACTCTGCTACCTCGGTTGCACTGAGTCAAAAAGTTACAATATGCATTTTAAGATTATTTTAAATCAAGTTGTAGAGGGGAACACCCCCCCCCCAAAATGTTGATGTTGTAGGGGTTACTACAAACAAAGACTTACTTTAACACCCCAACCTGCTCTCGTATCTGATGTCTTGCATCTAACAGGTGGGCAAATTGTCCAGTTTGAGATTTGATTTCAGAGATCAGGTTTGTTTCAACAAAACCTGGGCAAATAGCATTGACCCGTATACCATAGTCTGATGCCGCAAAGGCAGCCTGTTAAAAAGAACAACACATAGTTAGTCTCCAAAAGTTGATTCTGTTCATCTGGACGTAGCGTTTCGTCACTCATCCAAGTGACTTCTTCAGTCTCGAGACTGAAGAAGTCACTTGGATGAGTGACGAAACGTTTCTCCCACAAAACGCTACGTCCAGATGAACAGAATCAACTTTTGGAGATTTACTTTCCTGGATGATTGAGAATGCATCAAGACGAAACACATAGTTAGGCTTTGTAAGTCACATTTCATCTACACAGAAAGTGTAGCATGAGGATAAACAACAAGTGCTCTTTGTTTGCATTTTTGAAGTTCAGTGTCCAAAGGTTCCAAATTTAAAGACTAAGTCTGAAAGACGCTGCACATATAGTGCATGTGCACAATTTTTGCACATTTTTCTAATTTTGCCTCTGTACACCTCCACACTGGATTACAAATTTAACCATCCAAAGAATTGTAGTAACCGTTTAGGAATTACAGACATTTTTTAGACAAAAGTAATTAAACAAACTAACATTAAATAAAATCTGATGGCTTGTTTTTTAATGCATGGGGGAAAATTCTTTGCTATCAGTGACTGCTAGAAGTCTAGAACCCATGGACATCAGCAAATGCTGAGTTTCTGTCGGGCCTTTATTGCAGCCCCCTTCAGTTGCTGTTTGTTTGAGGGTCTCTCTGAATACAATTTTGTATTTCATAACTGAAAATTATCCTCTATTGGTCTCTATTGGTCTAGTTTGGATTGAAGAACATTCTTTGTCGTTGTCTTGAAAAAGTCTTAG
Organism: Etia nguti; assembly: GCA_015106755.1. Classification (NCBI taxonomy): domain Eukaryota; kingdom Metazoa; phylum Chordata; class Actinopteri; order Cichliformes; family Cichlidae; genus Etia; species Etia nguti. The sequence continues at coordinate 10,586 of VUQG01032736.1, read as the reverse complement.
GTTACTTTTGTGGTATACTTTGGGTTATTATTCATTTGCACTAAAGTGCCATACAATTTTAAAGCGTTTGACAACCATACGTAGCCATACCAAAAAACTGTTTCCACATCTGTTTAAAGGATGGTGTGGTATGCTTCAGTTCATGAACTGTTTCTCTCATTCTCCATAATTTTCTCTTCCCATCAATCTGGTTCAAGATGATGTTGGTTTCATCTGACCAAAGAATTTTTCCAGGAACTGTGCAGATGTCTAATCTGGGCTTCCTGTTCATGAGTATAACCAGTGGTTTGGGACTAATGGTAAATCCTCTATTTTCTTTCATGAAGATGCTTCTGATTGTAGACCTTGACAATGATGCACTTCCTTAAGGGTGTTCTTGACTTTGTTAAATGTTGTAAACCATGGAAAAAAATTCTGTGATCATCCACTTTAGTTGTCTTCTGTGGTCTTTCGGGCCTTTTTGGTGTTGCTTAGCTATACAGTGCATTCGTGCTTCTTAAGAATGTTTCAGATTGTTGATTTGGCCACTTCTAAAGTTTTTGCCTTTCTCTCTCATAAGTTTATTTTGCGTTTTCTTTTTTCTTTTACCCTTTCACTTGCTTCAGTATCTGTTTGGATTTCATATCGAGAGTTCCAGTAAAAAGATACCAAATTAAAGTTCCTAGAATCAGTAAGAATCAGTTCAAGATCTTTTATTTTCTAAACTTGCCATAGAATATTGAGGGAACAGGCATCATCTGGCCATGAAACTGTTTGTCAGTGTCCAATTACGTTTGAGATTCTGAAAATGAGGAACTATGAATAAAAATGGCTCTAATTCCAAAACAGTTAATCCAATACTTTTGTTAAATGTCTCAAATTGAAGCTGAAAGCCTGCACTTTAATTACATCCTTTACCACAAGCAAGGCCACCAAGAATGGCACTAATCCATTTTGCAATACATTTCATCATCAGGGATGATGAAATCCATCATCACGGATGATGAAATAGCATCATCCGACACCTTCTGTCGCAGGAGCAGCAGAACGTGTACATCGGCACAAAATCATTCTCGATCAACTTCGTCAGTGTGGTGGGGTGCGGTTTGTGGTGTGTGGGTCCTTTGTAAAATACTTCCACATTTGAAACACCAGGCATTTGTGGATGCCTCAAACATGTCCAGTCATGTGAAAAAGAGAGTTTTCACAGGACTGTCCTGCTTCTATAGGAGTACCAGACAAGTGCTGCTTATCAAATGCACTGAATCAATTAATCATTAGCAAGTGTGACCTCCTCTATATAAACAGTTTTGGAAGTTTGCTGATCGGGAGCATTCAGGTGTATGTTAACAAAATGCCATAATCTAATGTAGAAGTCAAACCAGAGTCAAATTTGAGGCCGTCAGTCCAGAACCAGTACAATTTTGTTCAAAATTTGTTCATGCAACAGGACAATGCAGGACAAGCAGCAAATCTACAACAGAATGGCCCAAAAAGAAAATAATGAAGGACTTGCAGTGGCCCAGTCAAAGAGATCAGTGCATAAACAAATGCCTGCAAACTTCCATAAACCTGAAAAAATGTTGTAAAGAACAGCGAGTTAAAATTCCTTCACAACAATGGGAGTCATACATGGATGGTTATTGCTGCTAAAAGGGGGCTCTACAAGCTGTTGAATAATGTGGTGTTTTTCACTGCAGAGTCCTGTGAACGCTTTCTTTTTCACTTGATGTTATGTGTGAGCGCTGCCTCAGACTGAACTGTAAGGTCAATGTGCAGGAAATCCCAAACAATAAAGTTAAAAATGAAAAAGTAAGGCAAATATTTTAATAGTAATAAATTTGCTCTAGTTTCAATTAATTTCTGCAGAAATTTGACTGAATTTTTAAAAAATCTTCTTAAACAATCTCATGGGGGAATTTCTCTTACTGCAATGGATCGAGTGAATCCAATCAGCCCGTGTTTAGTAGCCGAGTAGACAGGACCCGTAAGCAAAGGTCCAAGACCTGTAGGATGGGTTATATCAATCATTGTAAAGGGTTCAAGTTTAGTGTTGTGAATGTAATGACATTTACATTTCTAGTCTGGGATGTCTCCAATTTTAATTTACAGTATTTACCTGCCAAGGACGAAACATTGACGATGACCCCTCCTTGACCTCCCTTTGATTTGCTCATGTGCTCCAGAGCCAAATAAGTTCCCCTAATTGAGCCCACCTACAGGAAAAAACTTTATTTTGGCATCAGTTCATACAGTTAAAATCTGTTTTCTCTCTGTAACCACTTGCATACAGTCATCTGCATACAAAATGTTGTGATGAATAACAGGAAGAATAATGTAACCCAAGGCTGCTAAATTTAGACTTACTCTCAGGTTGCCAATTGTTTTTTTCAGACTAACTGATAAAAAGAACAACCTCTTTCTGAATGAAGCAGCAATTCATAAATTTGAGGCATGATAAATATAATTAATTTTTGTGCTTTGTGTTTCTCACGAGGTTTGTGGAGACCATATTCTCCCACTCAGACTCATCGAAGATGCCGGCATTGTTGCACAAGATGTCGATTCCTCCAAAGGTTTCTACGGCTTTCTGAAAGGCAGCTGAGAGAGGAGAAAACATCGCTTTACAATTATACTGACCTTTGTCTCCTTTGTCTGTAATATGCTGTTTTCAGTGCCTCCAACATTTATAATTTGTTTTTCCAATGTCATGTGTTCTACCTTTGAACTCCTCATCTGATTTTATGCTGCATTCCTTGAACAGCATTCGGTCTGGTTCGTAGTCTTTGTTCAGGGCTTTGACCAAACTCTCCCCTGCGGCTTTATTCTTATCCAGAAGTACAACCTGTTGACAGGAAGGACAGATAAGTTGTCAGTTCTTTAGGTACCCATCTAGGCTATTTAAAAACATATGAACTACAACAGACTTGCAGTGATTAAAGGGTGTTGGTAAGTTTTCTTTGAAAACTAGTTTTTCCGACACCGCATACAGGAGTTGTGAGGTCGAGCATTTTTAATAAATCTTACTTTATGTGCATTTTTGTAATTTTGGTAGCTTGGTGAGCTGTGATGAAGCCCGGAGTGGGCATGCAGGCCACTGTTACTGTTGCTCATAGTTTAATTCTGCACATATGCATAGTTAGATTTCACACCTACATCTCTGCATCTTATTGCATACATATATTTGGCCGTGCTATGCCTGAGTATATTTAGAAGTTGTTTGTGCAGACCAGTGTGAAGGCCGGTACAGAAATGGGGAAGTGAAGCCTGGTTACGTCTCCCCATCTCCGTGGGGAGGCGTAACCAGGGTAAAAGTCATTATACAGAAAAGGAAAGGCAGATTGCTAACCCAGATGTGACCTCGCCTGACCGGTGGAAAGAGGTGTGCTGTGGCCTTGCCTGAGCAGAGGGAAAGTGGAGTGCCAAGAAGTTGTAACCAGCCCGTCCACCAACGAGAGAAGGCCAAGTCTAAACCACGACCTCTCCCCAACAGTTTTGACCAATCAGATAGAAGCACAATTCCATATATAAGTCTGTGTAATAATAAGTAGGTTCATTTTCTTTCAGGAAGTTGGCTACAGTCCTGCTTGCAGACTGTGGATTTCTGATTGAAGGAGAATCCATGTACATGTTTTGTTTGAACTGCTTGAGGCAAATAAATACTTAAAGATAAGACTGAGACTACGTCCCTCTTTTAACTCAGAAGCAAAGAATCCCCAACACAATCAGCCTTTTAGCCTTACTTTAAGCATGATAGCATAAAATACTCTTGTTTAGTTGTTTTATCTAGGAAAATCATTCAGTTCAGTTTAACTCCATATTTCCGCCACACACCACCCGCAGCCTCACAGACTGACAACCACCAAAGCAACTGTTTACTTTTCACCTTGTTTTTTGCATGATGTCAACAGCTTGGCAACTTTCTTAGCTGGGTGTTGGTAAGTTTTCCGTGGAAACCTACACAACCAATCAACCTGCTGCATCTTCACGTACAGTTGAGATTAGATTAATAAGAAGGTATGTTTGTCTATGAGGAAAACTAATATTGACTTTAAAATCAGTGGGAAAAAAATCCCCATGCCCTTTTCATAACTGATCATGTGAGCTGTAACTTACTGTAAAAATATCTGAATCCAGGCAGCTTTTTTAGTTATCTTTAGTTATCTTATATATAATAAATATCTCTTCCTGCACTGTTAAATAATGATGTGTCTACCTTTTCAACCAATGCCCACAATGCCACACGTACCTTGGCACCATTTTTTAGAAGAATCTCCGTTATCGCTTTTCCTATTCCCATCGCAGCTCCAGTCACTACTGCAGTTTTACCGCTCAGAGCCATTTCAGTCTTTTAGTAAGAAGGGACTGAGAAGGTCAGCGTCCGTATGCCTGCAAAGAAATAAGAGAATGTGAAACAGAGAGAAGTTGGTGGCTTTTTATCTGTCACCACCCATCAGGACGACAAGCAGGTTCTAACGTATGACATGCCAGAGAGAGCAAGTGGGCTGCCAGTGAAGAATGCACTTTGTATTTTAAGCCATTTATTCTAAAGCTGCAAGACTGCTAAATAAACTAGACTTCACAATTACTAAAGAAATTACAGTGGGAATGTTGCTTCTGCCAAACTTGATCTGCGGCTTGCTGCTGAAAAGTGGAGGCAAACAGGCTGCCCAAAAAATCTGAACAGAGACAGCAGTTGATACTATTATTGTCAAAGTTAAATTAAATTTAAAAAATAATAATGATAAATAGTAGACTTTTAATTTGAAAATCTGATACATTAAAGCATCTCCACTGGCAGAACACTTTTATCTTTAAAATTAGATGTTTCTGAGGATTGTGTTCATTTTCTAAAATAAATTTGACTGTCTTTTTTTTAATTTCACTTCATAAAAGCATCATCATAATATCCAATAAATAGCTGAAGGCTTTTATTTTGAAATTAAAGAATCATTTTTTGATTCTTATAAGTATCTGAAGGGTCGAGTGTTTTGAGAGTCAATTCTGTTTTCATCCACATTCTTCGTTTGTAAGAGTTCTGTAGTTGTGCTGGCTCGGTGCGGGTCATGATTTAGTGGAAACCTGACTGTGTTTAACAAATTAAGCATTAGAAAAAGGCATTCCAGTCGCGATACAAAGAAAGTACAGCCTTTTGAGTGAGAATGTATAATGTATGGAATAAAAATAGAAAACAATGCTGAAAACTACTTTTGTTCATTTCTCTTTGTCCTCATAGAATGGCTTTGATTTCAGTTATCTAGCTATTCTTGAGTGTTCTGGTGAGAACACCTTCATCACCCCGTTTCCGTAGTGTAGTGGTTATCACGTTCGCCTCACACGCGAAAGGTCCCCGGTTCGAAACCGGGCGGAAACATTTATATTACATTGCAGTATAATCACAACTAGTATATCCATTGCTATACTAATATATACAAAAGTGTTACGTAAAAGTATCCCCAAAAGTTGATTCTGTTCATCTGGACGTAACGTTTTCAGTGGGAGAAACGTTTCGACACTCATCCAAATTACTTCTTCAGTCTCCACTGACTGCAGGTTTCCCCGATCTTATAAACAGTACATTTGCATATTGACTGACCACTGATCAATGGTCATGAGAATCTGCATATTAATGATCAAGGAACTGACCTCCGAGCCCATTGTTCCTTCAGTGACGCTAGTTTCAGACATTATGCAAATGTACTGTATATGTGTTATATACTACATATCTGACAGTCACTCCACAGACAAACGGTTTCTGCTGAAGTTTGGTCAGAAGAAACTGGACACAATAATAATGAACTTCAGCTGAACCCGCAAACATATAAATACAGTGATACAAGTTCTTTTTTAAAAATTATTACAATTTCAGTCTAATGTGTTCGTGTTCAGAGGGAGTTCAGTCAAACTTGACAATGCAGCTTACCATGCCAGTTTATCAGACGGTCTGTGCCACTCAAACCGTGTGCGTAGTTTCCTCAGAGATGCACTTCATAACTGCAGTCGCACACAGCGGTTGGTGACCTGCTGGGTGTCTGGGAGCAAAAGACATCATCACCCGGTTTCCGTAGTGTAGTGGTTATCACGTTCGCCTCACACGCGAAAGGTCCCCGGTTCGAAACCGGGCGGAAACACATAGTTTTGGTCTGGGGAGAAAGAAATGTCTTGCCGATGACCATCTGCACAAGTCACTCAGGTTAATGAAAAGGAGCAACTTAAAGAGGCTGACTTACTCAGAAGCACAGCTTCACCAATCTGCACAGAAAGCGGGATCCCCAGATAAAGCTTGATTAAAAAAAGTTTGTTCATTTTCATCACTGACACTCTATTACCCAATAAAAGTACTTAACGCCCCCTCCCCTACCTTCGCTCTGCGCTCATGTAGCTTGTTGAACGGACTTTAGAGCCATGACAGAAAAAGAAACTAAAAATAAATGCAGAAAAATGTGTGAAATTAACCGACATGTTAGTTGTTGGGGATGCTGCTGCTGTAAACGGCAGTACGAGCAAAAACCAGTAACGACTCCTCCAGTCACAGGAGTGACTGCGTGGAGAAGTGCAGGAGGATGGACAGCAGTCCCAAGAGAACAGTGAGGACGAGCCAGCGCGAGGTCAACTTAACAAGGTAAGAAAATAGATGGATTAAAGTACAATGAATGAGTCACCCTTAACAGCGTTAAGTGTAGCTTTTAATTGTCACATGCTGCACTGCTCCATTGCAGCGATCATGACCTGGACCAAAAATGCCAGGGCTGATTTTGTGTCCAGGTCCAGCCCTGCCGTACAATTTACCCGATTGATGTTTAAACAGCTTTCCCAGCAGGCCGCAGTAGTTTAAAATAAAAGCACACCGACTTGTCTGTGCTCAGATTTGGATATCACACAGCACATATCTGACTGTCTTCTTACTGAAGAGCAGAAATGGCATTAAAGGGGAAAACTGCAGTAGTGACTGGAGCAGCGTTGGGGATAGGAAAAGCAATAACTGAGATACTTCTGCAAAATGGTGCCAAGGTAAAGTTGGGCACCTGTATATCTTGGTAGAGGGGGAAAAAAGAAGCTAGAAATTATTTTACATCAGTGTTTTGAAAATGAACAGACCACCTTTACACATAAGTGCTAACGAGTTTATGCTTTTCTGTTTAGCATTATATCCCCCAAAGAATATATCAAAGTTTAACATATCTTTTGTGGTTATCTACATTCTCTTGTTTTCTTTTTGTGGCACAGAAATTGACAAAACTACTTAAAATGTAATATCCAAGTTGAACTGTATTTGGCTGCATGTCAGGACACTCCTTAGGATTATTTTTATTTTGAAACTTCAAAGAAAAATATTAATACAGTATGCATAGTCTCTGAAACTGAACATATGCTAAAAATAAATAAATAGACCAAATGTTTGTTTTTCACTGAGTTTGTCCTTGGCTGGCACTTATTTTTCAGAACTTGGTGCTTCGGTCAATCAGTAAACACTGGAACACTGTACTGCAACCATCTGAACCCCAAGCTACAGTGGATCAAAGTGACATTTAAAGTTGAACGTTAACAATTAAGAAATTAATTTGTAAACTATAAACAACTCCGAATGTAGCAAGCCACAAGTGTTTATATCTGTCTCTCTGCTCGCCTTCAAGGTAACCCTTTTGGATATAAATGAAACTGCAGAGAAGACTTTAAAGGAAGCCCTCAACAAACAGTATGGAGAAGAGAGATCTCTGTTCTTCGAGTGCAATGTTGAGTCTGAGGAGCAGATCAAAGGTAAAGTATACACAAAGAAAACAGTAGTCTGAGCTACAGCAGCGCGTCACACAGGCCCAGCCTTCCCTCCCCATATGCATCACTGAGCCTTGGCCGTCCATGACTCTGTCATTGGTTCATCACCGTTCCTTCTTTGGACCCCTTTTTATAGACACTGCAGACTGGGAACACCCCACAAGAGCTGCAGTTCTTGAGGGTTATCATTTCCTACAAACAATGGCAGTAAGCAACATAGTTTTAATTAGCTATATATTTACTGAGGCTGAAGGAGGGGTCAAATGTGACATGATATTTTAAATCTTTATACAGTACTTTCTATATGTTGATAACACTCAACACACGTGTAAGAATCATAGTTTCCAAGTTATAAGACTTTTCAGTTTCCACTTGTCAGTTTTCCACCAATAAATCATTAAGTTGACCTTGAAGACCTTCATGGATGTAAGCCAAATTTTAATGGCTTAACATGACCCCACTCTACAACCCTACAAAGTTTAATCAGAATTCATTCAAAATTTTTCAAACTATAATGTTTACAGACAGAATGATGGTGTGTATGCACACAAACGCTAAAAAAAACCCAGAACCTTTTTGGCAGATGTAATAATAAACCATTCTCCTGCAGATTATCAGTGAGCTGTTTGACAAGTACCCACACAAAAATTTGTGAGATCAATTTAATGTTGTAGATTGGCCTATAATTAGCTAAGACAGCTGGGTCAAGTGATGGCTTTTTTAAGTAGGTGTTTCATTACTTTCAGCTTGAAGGCCTGTGATACGTAGCCCATTACTAGAGATATACCGATCATATTTAAGATTGAAGCATTAATTAATGGTAGGACTTCTTTGAGCAGTCTTTTGGACCCCAGGAACGGGGTCTAAAAGATACGCTGATGGTTTAGAGGAAGTAATTACTGAAGTTAACTTAGAAAGATCATTTGGTGAAAAACATGGCAAATAAATATCAGTAGTACTTAAAGTGGCTGTACGTAATTAAATGTCTGTGAAATGGTTATGAATACTTTTTCTCTAAAAGCTCAACAGAGCTCTGACTTATTGTCAGCCTGGCTACAGTGCTGAAGAGAAACCTTGAGTTGGTCTTATTGTCTTCAACCAGTGATGAATAGTGAGATGTTCTAATGAACTGATTATTTTTCCAGGTTAAATAAAGAGCTTCTAAATTAGTGAGATACAATATCCTCTCTAGTTTATGGGTTTAAGAGTTACAGCAGGGAGTCGAACACTTGAAAAATGATTCAAACCATAAACGAGCTGGTGGTTTATTGGGGGCTTCTGTTTAGTCTGCGGTCATTTTTTGCTTGAGATGGTGTATTTACTCCTTTGTGACTATTTTACCTTTTAGGTGAAATAAAAACAGGAAACTGTTCATTTCTACTTTCCAGCTGCCTTTCAGAGCACAGTAGACACATTCGGAGGTATAGACATTGTATGCAACAATGGCATCTTGAATGAGAAGCAGTGGGAGAAAACTGTCTCCATAAACCTGGTAAGGATTGAGTTTCATTTTTACATCATATAAAAAGAAAACGCTCATAGTGGACCACAGAGACTTGTACATATCTGGCTTGCTATCTAGGTGGGTCTGTGAGCTATGTGGCTTTAGACTTTATGAACAAGTTGAATGGAGGAAAAGGAGGGACCATCATCAACATAGCATCTTTGGCAGGTAAATACCACATGGCAGGTCTTCATTAAACAGATGGGGGCATTTCATTTCCCCTCTGAGTTTAAAAAAAAAAAATCTTCTAAATATGGGAAATAATCCTCCAAACAACAAAAAGGTGAGCTGCTGTTTGTGGGCTGTTCTCTCCTGTATCCTGCAGGCCTCGAACCAGTACCAACTTGTCCCGTCTATACAGCCACTAACCATGCCGTTGTCGGCTTCACTCGAGCCATGGCCATAAGGATATGATAAGTTATAATGATTAATCAAAAATAATTCATAGAAACTTGACTTTATTTTGGTTTTGTACGTATTTTAAGATGCGCCTCAGTCATGTGCTTTGGTTTTACTAGGCTGCCTCATCCGCCTCAGGCTATGGTTTATGCTTCAATGCAGTTTGCCCAAGCTTGGTCAAAACTAACATCTTTGCCTCCGTTATGGACCATTGGGGACAAATCTCCCACCTGGCTCATGCTACTCAACGTTTTGCAGACCTAAGGCCAATGAAATAAGTACCCTTTTATTGTGTTAATTATGTTTTTCATGCAGCACTTTTTTCCCTAAAGCTTCAATTTTTTTCCCCCAGTTTTCCACATCACCGACTGCATCATCTAAAGACCATAAATCTGAAAAAACAAGCAAACAAACATAGTGCTTCTAGAAATCCTGTGTGCCACCACTACAGATGGTACTACAGACAGATGTGGCTACTGTGATGTCACCCATTGGCTGGTGAAGCCCCATTTTGAAGCCTTGAGCTGACTCTGACTCTTGCACTGATCAAAAATGTTCAAAATTCACTTGTTAATTTCATCATAAATGAGTGACTCAGCCCATAAACTCGTGGTGAAAGTGAAGACAGTTTTCCCAGACTTCTTTAGGGCTGGAGTGTTTTTGTTTTGTTTTTTTAATCAAAAAGAATGTAGCTTCATTCCACTTCCACACTGGATAGCTTCACTTCTCAGACCTGAAAAGTGAAGCCATCCGAGGTCACATCCACCTCGTATGGACTGTATGGCTACTGCTTTCCCCCTCCTCTGAATGTCTTTCCAACATTCATATCAAAAATCCTTGAAAGAGTAGTTGTCAAACAGCTAACAGATCATCTGCAAAGGAATGGCTTATTTGAAGAGTTTCAGTCAGGTTTCAGAGCTCATCACAGCAC
>VUQG01032718.1:31779-45199 GCA_015106755.1 Etia nguti | reverse complement strand
GATTTTTCAGTCTTTAACTGAGCTAGATTTATCAAGGCAACTTTGCATATTCGCTCAGCCAGCTTCATAAGGTTGTTAACTGAAATGGCTTCTAGAGGCTGTTCCTGCATCATAATATTCCTTGGAAAATAGCTTTTGGAAAGCCTAAAGATAAAACAAATAAAATAATGAGAAAAAAAAAACAGTAGGTTGGACCACAAGGTTTAAACCAAATGGGATGGTTTGGTAGTCAGGCTGGTTATGGTATAAAACATTTTGTGAATGAGAAGATTTATACAAACGTCTGAGTGGGACTGTAAATAAAATTTGCATTATTGTAAACCACTTATTCCATTTGGCCCCAGATTCACTTTCAGTAAGCCATCAGAATGCAACCTAATGAATCATTCACATTTTCTTACTCTACATGTTTATCCACTAATAATGGCTGCAACTGGATAGTAAAGTCCTGGTTAAATAGATAAAAGAAATAAACTATTTTACTATGGCAATATTGTAGCCAGAGATCAAAATACACTCTGAGCACATATGATGTAATTGTTTTATCTTCTTATTATGATTTATTTATTAATTTTTTTGTCAGTGACTTACAAAGGTTTAATGTCACTAAGCAACAAGAAATAAATTATCTTTTTTGGCTGACTTATTCAACTGAAGTTTCTGACTAACGTTCAGAACACCATTCACAGTAATGAAAAAGTTTTGTATAATTATATCCAGTGGTTAAAATAGGCCAGAACAATCTGGAACGGAGTTTCAGCACCTTCAGTTATTGAGCAGTTAAATCTGGTAGACTAATTAATGTGTAATTTTTCTTGTTTTGCGGCCTGGAGTTGCTTTCAGTTAACCGCATGGATATGGAGTAGTAAAATAATCACATCTCACATTCTGCTTATACTGTAACACATCATTTTTTCCTTTTAATCTCAGTGGTGTGTTCATAGTGCAAATGTCACTTTTGGCATCTATCTAGTGCTACTGATGAGGAGCAACCATAAATGAAGATGAGAGATTATTTTCAATGGTAAGGACTCTTTAGCAAGTAAAATTTAATAAAATGAAAATCTAAAGTTTTCTTTTAATTTCCTAATTCAATTTATAGTTTTTAATCAGATATTGGATTTTTATAACTGTAGTCCAGTTTAGGACCCAGACCATTTCTATTTTAATCTGCAAGTTTTCACACATTTACTGTAGAATTGTTTTAAGTTTAAATATTTTAAACTTTTCCTTTTGTTTTTATGGTAGTCAAAAAGTGTACACACAGGAAACAGATACCAATTGTGTGGATTTTAACTTATCCCATGAGAAGCTACTCAACCAGTCAAGTATTTTCTTCAGAGAAATGTTGTGAACGTGCATCCACAATGGGATGAGATTTGCAAGTAGCTTGCTCAATTAAGCTGGTTAAATCCATAAAAAGCAGTAAGCCTTAAAGGAATAGAACAGGTCAGCTAAACACAGCTTGTACACAAAGAAAAATTTATTGGAGCTTACGATACAAGCTACTGTATTGTAAATTACACTCACTCATTTCTAATTAAGTATTCTTCCCATGCTGCATTACTACACCCAATCAAAAGCCCCTTTTCCATTAGTACCTACTCGGATCAAGTCACCGTGGCTGGCCACGACTTGACTTGGATCGACTGGTTTTCCACTACAATCAATTACCATATCATGTGGGTGATCGTCATCATAGCAATGTGGGTGAGCGTTGGCCAAATGGTGTTATGCAGTTTGACGACGTTACATTTTGGTACCTGCCCAGATCGCTTGGAACCCCGGCCGAGTGGTACCATTTGAGTACCAGCTAGCAGGTACTACGACCTAATGGAAACCCTGAAAACTGTGGCGAGTTGATTCGAGTAGGTTCTAATGGAAAAAGGGCTTTAGGGTTCTCATACCTGCAGAATCTAACTCTAATACCTGAATACAGCGTGCTTTGGAAGTAAGCACACTCCGCTACAGAAAAGGAAAAAAAGAAAAAAGTTTCTTGCCAAATCAGTTTTGTCACATTTATTATATTTTTGCACAGATGCAAACGCTTATAATGTTGAAAGGAAGTGTTGAAGGGTTACTTTCAGCTACAATTTGAGCCTGCTACATATTTGTTATAATTAGCACTTGCATTTTGAATAATTAAGTATAATGATTAAGCTATTAATATTTCTGTATTTCTCCTTCTGGGTTTATTGACAGCATCTAGCCAGATTTTGGCATAATTCTCATAATTGTGAAATAAGGTCACAGATTTGTTCCTTTTTCTTTTGTGGATTCAGTGTGCTTCTCTTTTTCATTTAAGATGTGTATTCATTTATTTTTAAGTACTTATTTTCAAAATGTCATATCTTCTGCTCTGATTCCGAGTTTTCCGAAGCTGGAAGAACAATATTTGATTCCATGGTGCAGAAAGCATCTATTTTTACCCTGGCAAACAAATGAACACAAGAAATAGAATAACAGATCTGGGAAGTTGCAGAGGAACCTGAGGGAATGGAATGGAAAGTAAGGGGAAGGGTGGGGGCACACAATGGGGGAAAAAGAAGTGACAGGCAGAGGTAAAGGAAGAGAACGAAAAGAGCACTGGAAGAGAAACAAAAATTAATGAAAAGACAGAGATAAAGAGCAAGTCACAGAGAAAGAGGGAAAAAAAGAGTAAACAGAGACTCTGAAAAACGAAGAGGAACAAGAGAGAATCAATCTGCCATCAGGCTGCCACAGCCGCAGACTGATTACAGCTGCCTGCAAAATACCCTGTGGGGTGTGTGTGTGTGTGTGTGTGTGTGTGTGTGTGTATTGATTAGCACCAACCCTTTGAGTGTTACAGCGTGAGGTGTCCATGACTTACCCAATCACTGATGAGAGGGACCCTGCTCACTTCCTAGCCACCACCCCATTTACTTAAAACACACACACATGCAGATGCACACACACAAAAAACAGACAGCTAAAAGCCATTGCAGCAGCAGCTGGTGTGGGTTTGGTTCATGCTGTGGGACCTCCCTCCAGGCACCTGACAGTCACTAATGCTGAACAAGCAGGGAGTAAGATAGAAGTCACAGACATCCGCATAAGGAAAAAAGCACATACAGCACCTAACCTTGCACTTCTGTGCACATGGTCTGCTTCTTACTCTCCTCAGTACAAATACACCTTTTAATACATAAACAAATACATTTTTCTTTTGTCCATTTACTTTGACAGGAACCAACACTTACTTGTGCTTGTGTGTTTGTTCCAATGGTCAGACAGCAATTTGTTTGTTGTCAGTTGTGTTTAGCAGTGACCAGCAGTGATGTCATTTATAGCCAGTTTACTAACAAACAAATACAATCAATCTTAGGCCAAAGACCAATTGCTATTTTCAATCGGCAACTCAGGAAGGTCAGTTGGTGAAAAAAAAACACACAAAAAAAAGTCTGAGGGAGATTTAGACTTATCATATTGGCTGGCCTAAATTTTTAAACCACCTTAAATGATTTTATCTTTGTGTTCCTAATGTTGTGATCTTGCTATAGACAAGTTGAGATAAGAGTCTGAAAATGCATGTAAACAGAGGACTATTAAGTTAGAGTGACTTTTCAGTTACAATATTGTTTTTACACCTGGACATAAACCCGAAACAACAGAGGGAGACAGAGATGGAATTGATCAGATTTCCCGTGAAGTATACGAGTTCAGATAAAAACATGGTGCTGTGATCATAAATCTCTGCTCCTGCTAAAGGTGATGAACGAATGGACCACCAGGATGCAGGTTTTTGACAGAAAAACAATACTAAACAATTCCATAAATAATGTATGAATGCATGTTATCTTTTTATCTTTTTTTGACTCTATTATCACTTCTACTTTTGCTCCATGAGACAGCACATAATCTACTTGACAGCTAACCATAAATGGTTCCTACAGCACCTTGTTGATGTGTACGCAGTTTGACTGCAGTGTAGATAAATAAATAGAATAATGTTTCACGTCTAACGCATTTATGTTCACAGAAAATTCTGTCACACAACATCACAAGCTGGAGCGTATTGATAATCCAGAACTAGATCTTATTTAAATGCCTCTTAAACAACAAGAGCCTCAGATAAATATTTCAAATATAAATGTAATGAATGAGTGCTTGTCCTCTGTGATGTACCCGATGATAAGATTGCTCCAATTATGTTATCATGGATGAGTGGTGCGTGCTTCAGACAGTAGCTGCATTGCTGCTCTTCTTCTTGTTTGGCCCACCGGTAGCAGTAGGTGGTTTAAGACTAATGGGAACAATATTTTGATGTCTCACAAAGACACTGTCATAACACGTTGAGCAGTTAATGAGTCTCATTCAGAGAGAGTTGATGATATAATGAGAACATTAATATTATTATTGTAATTAGATGTCTGGCATGAGACATTAACTTTTATATCTCATATTTACTTCATGTTTATGCTATTGGGATAATAGTAGGAATGGAAGACTGAAATATTCTGACAGGTTTCAAAATGGCTTTGTAATGAAATTTGTCAAAGATATTCTAAGTGCCAAGAGGATGCATGTTCCTCACGTCTGACTATTACTTGCCTTTTAAGTCCCCAGAACATCATTTAGATTGGTTTAGATTTCAGTGTAGGAAGTGTGTAACTGAAATGAATCCATCAGATCACTATTTCCTTCCAAGTTAATTCCTAAATCTAAATCTTCTCTTATTATTTTTTTTAAGATATAAGAGCTAAAAAAAAAAATAAGCAGACATGATTACCGTGAATATGCAAATACTATTTAAACATTTTTTTCTCTGTTTTAGGTATTTAGTGTTTTCTGTCATTATTTTCAGCTGTGATAAAGGTATCGCAGGTTATGTGATCAGACCATGTTCCATAGGTTAGTGTATCTGTAAAAAGAGTCCTTTCATATTCTGCTCAGCTTTGCAAATATTAGTGGTGATTAGTGTTGCAGGGTAAAGAGCGACCTGATTGAATTTGATCAAATTCCTCCCATCATAATTTTCATTACAGTAATTAGTGTGGGAAAGTAAAGCAACAACAGCAAAACATGGTGGTTTTAATTACACTAGAGTGGGAAAATTAGCTCTTGTTTCAAAATTACTGAGCACAACTGACTGACCTGTATGAATCAGTATTCAGTTTGTTGACAGTGCAGAGTACAGCATGATCAATAGGAGCATAGGAGACTGTGACTTAGCCAAAACTCATTTGGGTTTTTTTTCTTTCTTTTGGCAGCTTGATTTTAACTAGTTCAGATGTTAATGTAGAGATTATTTCTTACTCAGCACACCCTTTTCCATAGTCAAATGATTTAGTTGACTAACGGACCAAACATTAACGCGCAATTTGTTCAGAATTTTAAATTTTAACACACTAGGCTGCTTTTCATATAAAATGTCAAACTCATGTTGACAGATACAGTACATAAGATCTCTCCAGTTTTCGCTTGTCTTTATTATTTGCCTGTGAATTAAAAAAATTAAAAAATTAAAAATTAAAATTTTTAATTTAGGGCACTACAATGGTCAAGTTTCTCTGATCTCGTCTATTCATATGTATTCTATTATGTTTTACATTGTGATATGTTCTACTTTATCTTGTGTTTTCTTGCAAAGCATTTTCTGATTTATAAGTGCTATATAAATAATTTTTTTCTACTTACTTACTAGATCAGGAGTGTTAAACAGTGATTTGCCAAAAGTCGGATTATGGGTCCTATAATTATCAAGTGGCCTTGGTTGCTGTTGTATTCTTTTAACAGGTCTCTGTCCTTGGTGCAGAGGATTTGCTTTCTCCAGGCAGTCATAGTGCCTGTTGCAAAGAAGTAGATGACATTACATAGAAATACAGTGATTCACTTGAAGTAGCATATACTGTGTTTCGATATCCTCAGATACTCTGTGATAAATAAATTCAGACACTGATTAGGCTGTTTCACTGGTTACATATATAAAGAAAATGCTGTTATTTGAGTTTCTAACTTAACTGATGTCTTAGCAACCAGCCCTGTATGTTTAACATAAATTATAATAACTCACTGAGCTAAAGACAACACAACCAGTGTCTTCTACTAGGATTAGGTAGACAAATCACTGACTGTGAAGACATAAATATATATTTCCGCTAGTTAATTTACTAGATCTTTTTTTTTTTCTTTTCTAAATTTGGGGAAAATGTATACTCCAGTTCCATTAAACTAGTATTGCTTGCATATAATTGTCACTTCACTCTTGTACATCAAGAATTTTAATACAGTTGTCTTCCCCCCACTGACAGATTTCATCGTAGCTGTCTTCTGTATTTACATTTACGGAGTTACCCCCAATAGGAAGGGAAAAAAAGAAAAAAGTGACATAAAAAGAACCACATAAAGTATGAAGGATATTTCATTTTTTATGATCTGACGTGAACGACTCAGATGATGCAATATAAGCAGTCTGCTTTATTTTAAGTACTTTGAACATAACTTGAACAGAGTCTTTGATTGACTGATACCATAGTATAGTATGTCAGCTGAGTTCAACTTGAAGTGCATCAGTGATAGGGAGTCTGAACCAGTAAGCTCAGGCTGCTGATATACACATTTACATAACTTTTTTTTTTAAAAATCACAGATAAATTACAATTTTTTCACACAAAAAATGGAAAGACAGTGACATGGTAGTACTATTGCCTCACAGCAAGAAGGTTTGATTCACTGTCTGGCCAGGGCCTTTCTGGGGCTCTGGAATTTGCATGTTCTCCCTTTGTCTGTGTGGGCTCTCGCCAGGTACTCCCACTTCCTCCCACAGTCCAAAGACATCTGGGATTAGGTTAAATGGAGATTCTGAATTGCCCACAGGTAAGAATTTGAGTGCAAATGGTTGTCTGTCTCTTTCTATGTTAGCCCCGCAACAGACTGGTGACCTGTAGAGGGTGTAGGCTGCCTCTTACCCCATGGCAGCTGGGATAAACCCAGAATTAGATAAGCAGAAGAAAATGAATGGATGGATGGACAAAAAGACGACTGTACAAGACAATTGCCTGTTCTTTAAAATGTATTTTCTGTAATGAGCTAATATAAAGCACCAAAGCATTCACTCCACATTTCTGACAGTAATCTAAGTAATTTGTCTACAGCTCTTGTATAAGAACAGTCAATCATTTTCTTCAGCTGCATGGTTTACTGATTTGTTTTTTTCCAAACAACTAAAATATGCATATAATATCTGAAAAGGAATACCTTAGTTACCTTAGTTTTCTCGTCAAATGTGGAATAAGAGTGGCATACCAAAAAAACCAAAACATGACAACACTCACCCACTAGGAAGCCTGATGCAGGTGCTTGACCTTTGCGCCCGCTCCCATTCAATTTATGTTTTGATGCGCCAGTGCAGACATTGTGTGGGTGTTTTGTTATGATTGTAAATGATATGCAAAATCATGCAGATAAACATATCAGTAGCAGCCTCCTGATTTATGTACTGTAATAGTGTTTGCTCAGATAGAAACATACATTTCAGTTTTACTGTTTATTCTCTCAAGTGTATTTGCCAGAGCAGTTTATCTGATTGCACATTGTTCTGTATGTATAACAACATATGGCTAATAGTTTTGGTTTGTCTGTAGCTCTGCTTGTGTTATCAGTCACATGCTCTAGGAGTTCATACAAAGAGGAACCATGTGGTGTCAGCAACAGAAGTTGCTGGCCATTAACATTTCTCTCTCACTTAGCGGTCCAGACTGCAATTGCAGTACACATCTCTCATTTGTTGGTTTTGTTCATATTGGGTTAAGAGGGGATTTTAGGATAAATCTTATATACTCATAGGAAGATTGTTTAAGTTAACCAACTTGCAAGTAGTGACATAACTAATCTTCTCAGGACAAAGAAAAGACCAAACACTTGGAGTGAGTTGAGACATAGCAGTACTTGTAGTTCTAGATTTCTGGCAGTAATGCCAGACATGTTCTAAGGTTACACATATACACTGAGTTGGAGTGCGGACTGATACTGACATTCTTCTAGTGTCAAGCAACCTTTAACCCACTGAATATTCATGGAGGTCTTAAAGCATCAGCAGTCACAACAATGATGCATTCTAACAATGCAAAAGCACAATTATAAATATAAGAACTGAATCATATGTGAAAAGAAACTCCTTAAAACACAAGTTTCTGAATATTTTTCATAATTTCCACAACCATTTCTTTCAATCATTCTTCAAAAAAGAGTGCTTAAAACCATGTTACTCATCGGGACATTTTGATATTGCAATTATATATCACCTTGGAGCTTTGCCTTTAAGTAACAGGCAGTGTTTTACTGCCTCTTAATATGGCAAAATATAACACCAAACCCTCAAACAATTAACTATTAACCTATCTGATTTTGTTTTGCTCATTTTTATTCAGGACTGTTGGCCCTCACAAGTCAACTAAAATATAGCACGCACAGATTTTGCACAAAACCCCAGGATAGTCCATTCACTATATGACAATTAACTAACATTACAACGGTGTCCCAAAGCCCCAATTATTCTTAAAACAATATTTCTCCTTGACAAAGGCTGTAAATTATAACTTCAAAGAATCACACAGACACACAAATATGTAAACAACCCCTTTTCCAAAAAAGCTGGGTGCCGTATAAAATGTAGATACAGACCGAATGCAATAATCTGAAACTATAATACCACAACAGAAGATAGAAATGGTATCAAATGTTTGAACTGAGTAAATAAGATTATTTTGAGTTTAATGGCAGCAAAACATCTTAAAATAATTGGAACAGGGCTATGTTTACCACTGTGTATCGTACTTTCTTTTTAAACAACAGTAAATGTGTGGGAACTGAGGAGACCAGCTGCTTGACATTTGGAGAGGAATGTTGTCCCACTCTTGTTTGATATAGGATTCCAGGTCCTCCACAGTCTTTTTTTAAATCATATTTTTCATTAAATGATGCACCAAATGTTTTCTAAGATGTTATTTTCATTCCAAATTATGTTACTGACATTTTGCCAGTTAATCTAATTAGTTGAGAAATGTTCCTGTTGCTGTTTCATATTAGTAACAATTATTTTTACAGCTTTTTGTTACCCTCTCCCAACTTTTTGAGATGTTGCTGCCATTAAAATTAGCTAATATTTTTCATGAAATAGTAAATAGTCTTAGTTTAAACATTTGACTTTTTTTCTATATTCTATTCTGAAGAAAAAATTGGTTTAAGAGATTTTTATTTGCGGTCCAGCAATTTTAGGGGCCATGTGTCTGGGCTGATGCTCACTGATAACTAGAAGCACCAGTTGCTTGGATTTGTCTGTTGATTCAAAGATATCCGAGCAACCATACAGGTGTAGCAGCACTCTTGTGTCCAAAGCGTTTATAAAATCAGCAAAAATGTTATTCAATGCACTTTTCTTCCAGTCATCCTAGTATAATGATCATGTCCACAGCGGGTGAAAGACTGGAAGCCACACTGGCTTTCAGGAAGAATCTCTTCTAATAGATATTTCTGAAGGTGACTGAGGATTTTGGCTACAGTAGCAATTTAGCAGCAACAGCAAGAAGGTAAATTTCACAATGGTTTCCACAGTCTGCACAGTGCAGTCTTTTTTGTTTGTAAATTGTGAAGATTTGAGCATCCTTGAACAATATCCTTGTTTTTTGAACAGCTGGAGCAGTTTTCCATTCTCCCAGCACTTGTTGAAGTATTTTCTTTACCAGTCTTTCCGACCACTGTATTGATATATTTCTGCAGGCAATCAATTCCAGGAGCTGTAGACATATGTGCATATGTCTGGGTAAGCTGGCTGGTAGCACCAACTGTTTCTTCAAAGCTTGGGTCATCAGTCTTCAGAGGGATTAAAGCTGCTGTCCCAGTTCTAACCTGAAACACACACACACACACACACACACACAGTGCACCATAGTCCTGGTCACGTTCGCTCCTCTTGTCTAAGGCCATGTGAAATTATCCAAGGCTACGACAGTGAAAAATACACACATTTTGTAGGCTTGGGAATGTCAGTGCGTGCTCTTATATTTCTTATATTATGGGACATAGATCTCTTCAGTCTCTGTGTGGGTTGTCAATAACTTTTGGCTCCAAAAATTCTGCATAATTTAATTTCCCCATTAAAAAAAATAATAATTCAGATTTAACATTACGATTTAGTTTAAGGTCAGGGTTAGCCAAGTTATGGTTTTTATTGGAAGTTATGGTAAGAATCAGTGAAGTTTAATATCCTCTCTGTCATGGCTGCGACAGCAGTCGTGTGGTGTTTGTAAAGGAGGACCCAAGATGCAGACCAAGTCAGTGATGCGAGTGAGTTTTATTTACAGTGAATGATGACAAACAGAAGCGGGGATGGCGAGAATGTAACTAAGAAATACACTAGACTGAGAAAACTAGAAACCAAACCTGAAACCATAATGTTCGGGGAGAAACACGGCCTGTGGAGCAGAGAGACGAATAACACACCAACCGGGCCAGAACCAAAACAGAGTCCCAGGAGTCCAAAACAAAATGTCCACACACACACTGGCACTTGGGACATAGTTCAATCAGTTCTGGGGGCCGGCCCGGGGGCCGATGGCTCAATTGCCCATGACAAAGCAGGTCCGGTGGCCGACCACGCGGAAGGCAGTTGCGGCATGGAAACAGTTCAGGAGGCCGTCCACGCGGAAGGCAGTGGCGGCTTGGAAACAGTTCAGGAGGCCGTCCACGCGGAAGGCAGTGGCGGCATGGGCGAGGCAAATCCGGACGCCTATTGCGCAGCAGGCAGTGGTGGCGACTCAGGCGAAGAAGATCCGGAGGCCGACCGCACAGAAGGCAGCGGCGGCGACACAGGCGAAACAAATCCAAAAGCCGGCCGCACGGAATTCAGCGGCAGCAACATCGTTCAGGAGGCCGTCCACGACGGCGATCATGTCCAGCCAGCAGCCTGGAAAATGGCCGGCGATGTTGAGGCACTGGACGTGGACCAGACGGCGGCGTGGTGGCTGCAGGACCAGATGAGGCAGGAACATACGAGGATGATGTTGCAGGCGACGGTATGGAAACTGCAGCTGGTGACTCTGCAGGCGACACTGTGGAAACCGCAGGTGGTGGGGCTGCAGGCGACACTGATGGCTGGATGGGCTCCTCGGACCCTCCAGCAGAAACAGACAGCTGAACGGGGCCCTCGGACCCTTCAGCGGAAGCAGGCGGCTGAAGTGGTTCCTCGGGCCCTCTAGCGGAAGCAAGCGCAGAACCAGCAGGTGCGAAGCCCTCTGGCAGACATGAAGCAAAACCAGCAGGCGCGAAGTCTTCTGGCAGAAGTGGAGCAAAACCAGCAGGGGCGAAGTCTTCTGGCAGACACAAAGCGAAACCAGCAGGTGCGGAGTCCTCTGGCAGACACGAAGCAAAACCAGCAGGCGCATAGTCCTCTGGCAGAAGTGGAGCAAAACCAGCAGGCGGAGTCCTCTGGCAGACACGAAGCGAACCCAGCAGGCGCGGAGTCCCCTGGCAAACACAAAGCATACTGGAGCTGTGCAGGGCTTAGGCTCTGCCCATTCAGCGACAGCAGGGTGTAGTCCTCGGCTGGCTTCTTAGCCTCCAGGAGTCCAGAGTCAGCTGAGAGCTGAAACTCAGTCTCTGCGGAGGCCCTGGAGAGAGTAATTGTCTCTAAACGAACCAGCTTTTGAGGAACCAACTCAGTTTGAATATGTTTATCTCTCTGCTCTGAATGGGTGGTAGAAAAACAGTCCTTTATGGGTTGTATTGACATAGCTTCCTGTACAGAGGCAGGCGAAAACAGAGGCTGCACAGGTGGCAAAGCAGTAGAAAGAACAGATGACAAGGAAGGTAGCTGAACTGATAACTAAGCCACTGGTGAAGCTAATGGCTGAACAGGTAACTGAACTGCAAACTGCTCAGGTAATTGAGTTGCAAACTACGCTAAGGGTTGAACTGCAGACTGAGCTACAGGCTGGTCAGCTGACTGAAGTGATGGCTGTACAGGTTGCACTGACAGAAGTGGAGCAGGTGAAGCGGGGAAACCGCAGTAATTATTCTCCCCTGTCACAAAACACCCAGCTCCTGAGTAAACAGTCCCAAAGTCAGAAACAACATAACCAGCGTCCTGTACACTCACCACAGCCGGCGGCTTTGACGTCCTGAATTCCTGGGTGACCCGGCCTCCGCTTTCTCCTCGGCACTGGCGCCGCCGGACCGGGCGACAATACGTCTGGCGAGCCAGGCGGCACCTCTTCCGCTGAGCTGGGCAGATAAGCGGTAGCGGCTGGGGGGTGAAGCTGAGGCGCATTGTCCTCGGTTGAATCGAAAAAAACCGTGTGCAGGCTTGATGCTCTCAGCAGATGTGGAATGAACCATCCTAGTGTCCAAAAAAGAAGAAGTGTCCTTCTCACTCACCACAATCAGCTGTATTGAAGTCCCGGAAGCCGGCTGTGGAGAGGAATGCTGACTGCATGCACGCTGCTTCCTCTTGGAAGAGGGAGCGGCGATGACGGAGGAGACCGGCAACAGTGGAGTGGCAGCCGGCTCCTCATCCTCCGACCACATCGCTGCCAGGAATGCGGCTGGTGAATGGTGGTCAGAGCAGAACATGGAGGGAGAGGAATTCCGTGGCAGCGGTGCGGAAATGCCTTCCCCCTGTGGCGGCCGCTGCTGCGTCACTGAGAGCTCCGTTTGCAGTCACCGCTGCTTCGTGGTAAGCTCCCGAGTTTGTACCGCCTCCCGGGTTTTGTGCAGGTCGGCAATTAAATCCATGAATCCTTTGACCTGGCGGAAATAGGGATTCCCTTCGAGGATCGCTTCCATGGCGTTTAATCCCACAGCCATCGCCCTAGTATCCGAAGTGTGGGTAATCCTATCCGGTCTTTAAGTGATGACGTGATGAATCCTGCATCCGGGCCCAAACTACTCTGCGTTTAATAAGGCTGTTGTGTTTTTAACATGTTTTTAATGCTTTGTATCTTGTTCTATTTAATCTCAACAAGCCCCTAAAAACAGTCAGTGATCACTGTCGGCCTCTCTCGGCTTTTACTATCGCTAATCATTTTAAAGCTCAGTTTTTAAAACCTTACGACCATCGGGAACCCTCACGTTAACTTTTATCGAGTGGAAAAAAGTCCTCCGTTCGTTAGCGTTCTTCCTCCAGCTTCACTGTTTATATTATGCTAACATAGCTGTGTCGCTAGCGATCACGTAGCACATGATTATATACCAGCTAGCCAAACTTCAGTAACCCTAAAAACATCACTGCTGTTTATTTTCCTATCTTCATTTTATGTCGGAAGTGATAGCAGAGCTGTACGTCTTTATTTGTTTCAGAAATCCCTCAGTCAGAACATGGTATATTATATTTAGATGGAAGCTAGCGAGCTAACTCCCTGCTAACTTATAACTCTGTTAAATTTCATAAATTCTGTTTTCATGG